>JAOPUB010066184.1:0-14076 GCA_027564055.1 Neptis clinioides
CCCCCCTCGCCCGCCACGCACCCGCGCCGCCGCGCCTACAGGCACTACCGTACTCACCCGCCGCCGCCCACGCCCGCCTCCACCGATGCCAACGAATCGGAGACTGAGCACGCGCGCGCACCGCCGCCTTCGCCCGCTCCCGTGCCGCTGCTATACTAACGTATTATAAAACTTCAAAAAATAACATCGTAACAATATAAAAATATCGTATGTTACCATTTACATAACGTTATTGGATTTTATTGTTTCGTAATTCAACCATATGTAATTTACTAGTCACATATTACCTAGATATGTTTTACAATTATAAACATACATATGCCATTATTAGCAATAATACTTCCATTTTAAACGTGCATTTATAATTTATCTGTAATGGACATAAAACATACTAACTCGGATTTGAGTTTAATACACAATAATGTGATAATAGTATATACATGATATCTAATTAAAATACAACCTTTATAGTTAAATAACTTGTACATATAATAAAATAGGATTATGAAAAGGGAAAAAAGGAGAAATTTTGAGTTTTGATATAATTTTGTGTATTTCGTATGAAGAAGTGCACAAAGTAAAAATGTAATTTATTCATAGTAAACAAATTCTTATTAGTTTCCTTTCGTAATTGAACAAACAACGGTCTGTTGTGTTATCTAAGTAACATTAAATAATTACAAACAGGTTGACCCGACATAGTAACGAAGCTTGTAGCCAATCAACTCAACCATTAACATATAAGAATCAGAAGGGAATGACGTTTTCGTATGCTGCCCATCGCATTTGAACACGGAAAATATATTTTCTATTAATGTCCATGTCTGTAGAAACTTTCGATTTGGTGCTATTTCAATGTTCGTGCCTCAAATCTAGTAGAGAATAATTGTAAATAAACAAATTTTATTGTACATAAAATAGTTTTAAGTGTTCTAGTTTATAATATAGCAATTATATTCATTGCTTGTATAGTCTTTAAAGTAACTCACTCAAACACGCACATCTCTATGCACTAATTTTATACACGAAACAGTCCGTTTCTTAACAGAGATTTAATTTTTAATAGTATATGTATATAAATACATATTAAAGGTTACACGAACTAACTGACAAGTTTAGCTAATATTATGATTCTCATCTAAATATATTATTACCAAACCGGCTGCTTTTTTCCTAGTGTGGTAATTTGTTTAAAGGCCCATTTAAGTTAAACTATATATTCAAATCCAGACCAGTTTGCGTATCTAAAAACTCAAGCTAAATGAATAATTGAAAAAAAATCATCAAAAGTAGTTCAACATTTATAAAGCGGAGGTCCTGTTTTTAAATTAATTCTATTCTTGCTTAAAACGTTTGTCCGGGTATATATTCCGTATTTACTTAAAATAAATTTTGTTTTGTTTCTGTGTCAGCCAATCACTGTTAAATGATATATTGCTGTGGTTATACAGCGTTATTTTTAATCATATTTAAAATGTAATTAGAATATAAAATGTTATATTAAATTGTAAAAATATCTATTTAAAACGGTTCTGTAGGAAGTGTGAGGGACTTGTTTTCACTGTTTTACTATTATTATTGTGCTATTAGTGACTGAGTTTGAATTTTGCTAATAAACTTTTGTACCTGTTTGTAATATTTTATTATACCTGTCTCCTCTGTACTACTATTGTACTGAGCTGCTCTAAGACATGGAGAATCGCTTCGTTTGACATTGTGTGGCACCAGGTAAACACATTATATCTACATATGCTCTTTCATCTCGGGTGGAAACGCAGGTTTAGACACTCCTAAAGTGGTTTATATTGTTATAACAATCACAATCGATAGTTCAAATCCCAGTTACTGGACTACAGGTGGCTCATTCCTACCACAAGCATTCCAACTTATTGGAGGAGAGAACACGAATACTGGTAGTTAATAATATCTATTAAAATAATATCTATTAATAAATAAAATTGAAGTGTCTATTTGTTTTTCACTAAACGCATGAAATTCTATATGGTACTTCCATTTATTTATAAATATTTTGCTTTGTCTGTTTTATCCCGGCTAATTTCTGAAACGGTCCGTTTCTAACGGGACTTTCACTCACAGATATCAGATGTTATAAGGATTAACTAAGGCTAGATTTATTTTAGAATAAAAATTGATTACCGCAAAAACAAAATGCACCTCAGCGAATCGCAATACTAATATAATAAAATCTATACTATCCAATAAAAATGAAACGTAACGAATGTCTGTATGGGAGATATTTAAGAAATATTGAAGTGACGTGTTATTATAACAGCAATCAACGAAAAAATATTGTTTATTTCTTGTTTGTCTGTATCTTTATACGCGCATCAAGCCAAAACGGAAAATTTTGAATACAATCATCTTACATCATAGATAAAGATAGGATACTTATTATTTAAATTAAGAAATATGGTGCACACGGCCCATCTAATGGTAAATGGCCACCGTCGGCCGTGGACATCACACATACAAGATGGACACAATTGCCTGGCGATGCGTTGATACCTTGAAGAAAGAGAGAAAGGGGAATGAAGAGAAAAATTTCTACGGTCTCGGTGGATGGGTCCTAAGTATGAGCACCAGAACCATAACATCGACGGGATTTGGATGTGGAAGGGTAAGTTTGGCCCACATGCGGCTCGTCCGGAATGTGTCAGAAACTTTGCGGCCGGATTCGCATGCTGGTGGTGGCAAGCCACCAAGGAGTGTTGGGTTACTCGGCTCTTACGAGATGCCGTCCCAGCGGCAGAAGGGAATTGTATTCTAGCCAGTCCCCTCACAGAGTAAGGTGGTAAATAAAATGGCTATTATACTGTCTAAAGACACATATGTATACAGACGTAATAAATTACGTAAAGACAGTACAATAGCCATTTTTTTTTCCAGCCACCTAAATAACGATATTGCTGACAGGAAATCGCGTGGATTGTTGTATGAATGAGAGAGTAAATTTGTGGTTGAGTGGGTGGTTGCGTAATTCCGCTGTTACAAAAACAGTTTATAAGTATAATAAGTTAGTTAATAAGGAAGGAGCTGAATGAGTTTCTCAATAAGTGATCGAGGAATTGTATGAACGAATGAGTGATGAGTTGTGTACAAATATGAAATGAAAAAAGTATGAAAAATAATTGTAATAAAATAACAAGTACATATAATCGCTAACGAAGTCATGAGAGTCGGCTAGTATTAACTGTTTGTAGTTAAGGAAATGATTATTGGTTTACAAGCAATCTAAGTTAAGCAAAAATGTTTTTTTATTAAAAATCAATCATAATTCTTTTGTTGATTACCTATGGCTTGGCAATAGGGGCGGATATAATTTTCTGTTTCTAAATGTAACTAAATATGTTTCGATAAAATAACGCCCCTTTCCAAGAGATAGATACTACTAAAATGGTAGTTAGATTTAACCCGCAGTTCCACTCGTATGAAATATGAACTTTACGTTTTAATCTATAAATATTTTAATAATGAGATTGTTTTATAACCATTTAGTCACTTACCGATACTCCAATTAGTCAATTTCTCGGTAATGCCTTTAACGATTTTGAAATGAGTTTGGGACTACCAGAGAGGAAAGATGTGTTTGATGCGAGTAGGCTCTGAAACTACTGGACCGATTTTGATAATTCTTTCGCCGATCGAAAGCCACGACCTTTCCGGGTAACATTGGCTATATGGTGTTGCCATATTTATGATAATTAAAAAGATACGAACAATAAAGTGTAATACAGTTGCAATTTTGTAATTTGGACATTACTTCTGAGAGTACTAAGACGACTTTGATAATTCTTTCACCGACAGAAAGCTACACTATACTAGAGTGATTTTATTCCTACTGCACCAATTTTAAAAATTCTTTCTCTGATTTGTAGCTAGACTATTCCAACGTGATATAGATGGTGCAGTGATGCCATACTTTAAAATCAATATGTTATCGCCATTCTATTTCAATTGCACCAATTTTCAAAAGTTTGTGAGAAACTACTCCTACTGTATTTTTAACGAACAGAGGTGATGCAGTGTTGCCACGGTTTTTTAATTAATAACTTGGTAGTTCGGTTCGTTTGGTTGCGCTACATTCATCCAGATCGATAATGTAGGCATATATATTATAATTTTACTTTAAATACCCGAAGCGAAGCGCTGGCGGGTCCGCTAATTTGATCAATGTTGATGTAATTTCTTGAATGTTTTCGACGTTCAGTGACAATAGTATATTTAAATATTTTCTGCTATTAATAAAATTCTTATCATTCTCTAACCACATGGCTAGTGTAATATTTTATTGTCAAGATGAATACGCCCCTTACGTGATATGGACTAAAACTGTTGCCGCTAGTACGCTTTGCAGTCTGCAGTCATTGTAAGCCGTGAGGTGGTGGACGATGTCCAAGTTACTAATCCATTGTTTAGTTATAGTGGTGTGGTGTAAACTTTTTAATTGTGAAGTTAGCAATGCAAGACCGCGAATTAAAACATCTAATGGTAACCTCATACTAGAACCCGCTTATGACAAAAATATCTATTTATCACCAAATGGACCAAATTCGGAAATATTTTTTGGCGATATTAAATATCGAAGTTTGTACAATGTTACAAATAAAAATATGAATATTGATGTGTTAACAAATCGTATTCCGCAAAATGATCTAACGCCCTCAAATGAGTTACTACGAAGAATAGAAACATTAGAATCTCTCACAGCTGATCTATCAACAACGTTAAATACAAGTATATCCAATTTGAACCGGAGAATCACAAATTTAAATACCAGAATACGTAATTTACAAACTTCCATCAACAGACGAAATGAATGTCAGTCGCGCCCTTGCGAGAACGGAGGCACTTGCTTAGACCTCGTCAACGGATATTACTGTCTGTGCCCTACAAACTGGAAAGGAGTTAACTGTGATGAAGATGTTAATGAATGCCGAAATTATGCCGGCACGGACTTGGGATGTCAAAATGGAGCAACTTGTCTAAATAAGCCCGGTTCCTATGAGTGCATCTGTAAACCAGGTTGGTACGGAATAGACTGTACGAGAACAGCTAAAAACTGTTCCCAAGGTGACTATGAGATGTGTGGTCATGGAATATGTGTCCCAGTATCTTCTGGAGACGGCATTAGATGTATTTGCGATCAAGGTTGGACCACAGATGGAAAAAATGTCGCTTGTTTGGCGGATGTGAATGAATGCGAATCTATACAAGGATTACGATGCTCTATAAACCCAAGGGTTGAATGCATAAATTTGCCCGGATCATTTAGATGTGGCCCTTGTCCGGCAGGATATGAAGGAGATGGATTCGCATGCTACGACATCGATGAATGTTTAACTTTAAATGGAGGTTGCAGCATTAGCCCTATGGTGATGTGTCATAACACTATCGGCTCTCGCATCTGTGGTACCTGTCCTCCGGGCTATCAAGGGGATGGAATAACATGCACGTGGCGAGGTACTTGCGCCGTTAACCATGGCGGTTGTCATCCTTCTGCAAAGTGCTTAGAAAATCCAGCGTTAAGTGGACAGACGCAGTGCGAGTGTCCGTTTGGAATGAGTGGTGATGGAATTGGATTGCATGGTTGCTACGTTTCTACCGGCGATAACTCTACTAATAGTTGTGAAAGTAATCCATGTGGTGCTCATGGGCACTGCCATCATCTACGCCAGGGATACACGTGTATTTGTTATCAAGGATATGGCGGTGCCCACTGCGATAAATTCAACAACCTCTGTACTAATAATCCGTGTCATAATGGCGGTACTTGTAGACTAGATGGAAATTCGCCAAGGGGATACCGATGTGAGTGCACTGCTTTGTACTCAGGGTATTTATGTCAAGTACACTCACAACCATGTGGTGGAGTGCTCGACTATGAAGAAGGTAGTATAATATATCCGACTAGTAATACAACTTATAATGATAACTCTCGATGTGCTTGGGTTATTCACACGGCCCCTGATAAAGTTATTAATGTTACTTTTACTAAATTTAACTTAGAAGATCATCCTACGTGTAATTATGATTTTGTACAAATTCATGACGGCAGAAGTTCTGCTAGTCAGCTCATAGGAAGATTTTGCGGAAATATTTTCCCTAAAGGAGGTAATATAATTTCGAGTCATAACAATTTATACTTTTGGTTCCGATCAGATCATTCGGTTGCAAAAGAAGGTTTTTCACTGCATTGGACGAGTATACCGCCACTTTGTGGTGGAGAAGTAGATGCGAGTATTCATGGTCACATTAGTTCACCTGGTTCTCCCGGAACGTATCCCCCAAATCGCGATTGCTACTGGCATTTGTTGACAACATTGGGCAAAAGAATACAATTACACTTTTTCGAATTAGATATTGAAACACATGCTAATTGTAGTTTTGATTATTTGGCTATATACGACGGTGAACATACTACAGACCCACTAATTAATAAATACTGTAATTCGACCCAACCTGCGCCTATCGAGTCTGCTGGCTCTGAAATCCTTATACATTTTCATTCTGACAAATCTGGTGACGGCAAAGGATTTCAAATCACTTATGCTCCTATCGAAGGCGTGCCAGGATGTGGTGGATTGTTTACAAATGATAAGGGTCAAATTAGTTCGCCATCATATGAAAATAATTACTTGCCCAACTTACTTTGTGAGTATAAAATAAGAACACGACCAGACACTAAAATACGTATTAACTTTAAATCGTTTCAGTTAGAGGGATCGTTCAGATGTAAATATGATTATTTAAAAATATACGATGGCCCGTCAGCCGAATCACCCATCGTAGGAAGATTTTGTGGCACAAGATATCCTAAGAAGTTTACGTCTTCTACGAATAATATTTTTATCGTATTTAAAAGTGACCACAGTGTCGCATCTAAAGGATTCGAAATCACCTATGAATTAATTTGTGAAAAATTATTTGTAGGGGATAGCGGTATTATAAAATCGCCAGGCTATCCAATACAATATCCTAAACAAATTGTTTGTGATTTTATTATTAGTACAACACCTGGAAAAGCAATTGTATTATCATTTCAAGATATCGATATTGAAGACAGTACATATTACAACTGCCAATATGATAATGTAGAAATTAGGGATGGGGCATCTATTAATTCTACGTTAATGGGCAGGTTTTGTGGTGGGAATGGCGCCAATCCTCCTACCCAAACATCAACTCATAATTATATGTTTCTACGTTTCAAATCGGATGTCAGTATTACAGGAAGAGGTTTCTATGCAAATTATACAACGATGACTACACAGTGTGGAGGAATATACAAAAATGCATCCGGTATCATCAACCATCCATCAGAATCAGAATCTGAGTATTCTAATGCCCAATCGTGTACGTGGATGATTATCGCTCCTGAAGGAATGCACATTGAATTAACATGGAACAGATTTGGAATAGAGAGTATGCCATTGTGTAGTAGTGACTACGTTGAAATAATTGAGTATGATGACAACAATAATAATGTGACACTGGGCAAGTATTGCGGATTTAATTCACCACCTACCTTGACGACATTCTCTAACCGTATATCGATACACTTTCAGTCTGATCTCAGTATACGTGATAAAGGATTTTCATTGTCGTATACATTTTTAGATGAGAAAACCCATTGTGGTGGAATGTATGTTAAATCTCATGGAACAATTCATTCCCCGGGTTGGCCACAGAATTATCAAGAAAATCGTGACTGCACCTGGACCATAACGGTGCCGGTCGGGCAACAAATTATGCTAAATATAACTGATTTTGACCTTGAGCGTGGATTTAATGATAGATGCGACTTATCAGATTACCTAGCTATATGGGATGGAACCTCCGAAAATTCTGCTTTAATTAAAAAGCTTTGCGGTTATATAAAATCTAAGCGTATTGTCACAACAGCTAATAGTGTACATTTGAAATTTCACTCTGACGCTTATTTAGGTGGACGAGGATTTAAAATTGATTGGGACGGCACATTGACAGGATGTGGTGGAACATTATCAGACGCATCTGGTACTATATCATCACCAAATTACCCACAAGACTACAACGAAAATGCAGAATGTTTTTATAGAATTGTTACCAGTAGTGGTTCCAAAATCAGAATTAGCTTTACTGAATTAGACTTAGAGGCGACACGAAAATGTAATGACGACTATGTTGAAATATTTGATGGTCCCAACAGTAACTCACCAAGCTTTGGTAAAGAATGTACGTTGTCACCTAAATTAAGTAATATTGAAACAACCAGTAATTATGCATTTATTAAATTTAGATCTGATATTTTTATTGGAAGTAAAGGCTTCTTTTTAAGTTATAATACTATTTGCAACAACAATGTTAGTGGTAGATTTGGTGTAATCGAAAGTCCCGGTTATCCTAACAATTACCCATTAGGCTCTAATTGTTTATGGACTATTACAGTTCCTGTAGGCAACAAAATTAATGTAACGTTCACTCATTTTAACCTTTTATCTCCAATTTACCCTCGATGGTCCCATATTCCAAGTCGGAGATATCGGCCAGATTACGCCGCTGTTCGATGTGAATCAACATACATGCAATTTAAAGAAACAGAAGAACTGACGTTTTTAGATAAAATATGTGGTATTTCGTTACCTCGACAAATAACAACTAAAAGTAATTCTTTACAAATCCGGTTTGTTAGCGGTAATTACTTCCCTCGAGACGGATTTCGTTTGGAATGGATTAGTTATGGTTGCGGTGGTCATATACAAAAACCATTTGGGACTGTGTCCATGGACCGAAATTTGGATTTACCTGGCGATTTCGACTGTGAATGGATAATAGAAACAAAAGAAGGTACTGCTGTATCGTTAACTATACTAGAAGTTTCCATGACAGCAAGTAAAAACTGTTCTAAAGATTCATTAGAAATCTACAATGGCCAAAGCAAAAACTACCCATTGCTATCAAAAATTTGTACTAATGGTGTAACAAATATCCAAGCAACCTCAAATTTCATGTTAATCAGACTTAAAAAGAGGTCCTCCATGAGAGATGTTTACTTTAACTCTCATTTTAGATCAGCGACCGGAGGATGCGAAGCTAGAATTGATGCACCCTCTGGATTTATTTATTCTAAAAATTATCCTATGAATTATGACAATAACTTACATTGTGTATGGTTAATAACAGTACCACAATATCATAGAATTGAATTAAATTTTATGAGTTTGAACTTATACTACACTGGAGGAGAAGACGACGAAGATGATTGCAATGACTCAATTAAAATTTATGATGACATTACCGAATTAAATTCGAATTATTCTTATCTCGTATGCCCTAAAAGTAATATATCAAGACCATTTATATTAAAAGATTATTATATTGCAATAGTGTTTACTAGCGATGCCTATGGATCTGCAAAGGGCTTTAAAGCAAATTTCACTATGACATGTGGAGCTATTATTACAGCAACATCAGACGGAACTATTTCTAATGATAATTTTATTAATCATCACAATAAAAATTGCACATGGATCATACAAGCGCCAAAACTGAGTGATAAAATGACGTTAACAATTAAACACATATCACTGCCAAAATCTGATAATATAACAACGAATAAAAAGTGTTCCGCATCTTTTCTAAGAATATTTGACGGGAATGATGAAACCGCACCATTGATAGATGAATTTTGCGGACGCAAAGTGCCACCTACTATTGTAAGTCAAGGAAATACATTAACAATTCACTTAGGTTCATATACAGACTCAACACCTGGATATTTTGAAGCTCACTACTCTACATTAACAAACGCTTGTGGTGGGTCTCTCACTTCAGAAGAAGGAACTATTGCTTCTCCTAATTATCCCCTTTCTTACCCGAAGAATGCCAACTGCGAATGGATATTGAGTACATCACCTGGAAATAGAGTGTATATCACATTCGAAAGTTTTGATTTAGGCTCTTCTGAAAACTGTAACGAAGATTATTTAGAAGTACGTGAAAATGATGGGATAGGAAATCTCCTCGCTGTATATTGTGGCCAAGACACACCAATAAATACTACTATTGGCTCGAAACTTTATATAAAGTTTCATAGCGATGATCAAGATGTTGGTAAAGGATTTCTGCTGCATTACGGTTTTTTACATGGTAATGAAATTGTTGGTTTAACTAATGGTGAAGTTTCGTCACCCTTATACCCATATCCATATGAAGGTCATGGCGAGTACACATGGAGAATTATATCAGAAAGATCTACAACTATTTCTTTAAACATTGAACATTTAAACATTCTTAGAACTGGAGATGTGTGCAATAATAAATTAGTTATTTACGACGGATACGATGCAGATGCACCCCTACTTGATGAAATGTGCGGTATGCTAAAAAAAGAAAACTACATTCTCCAGACTACTTCCAATGTTGCTTATATCATACTTAGTTTAGATGATTCAAATATTCGTGCTCTCTTTCATATTCGCTGGTCACAATTAAATAGAAATATTGATGACAATAGTGCTCAATCGAATATTAATTGTGGAACTAACAACACGAGACTTCTTACCGCTGAAATTGGTAATATTGCATTTCATTCACCCAACTTTCCAAACACATACGGAAATAACTTAAAGTGTTCATGGACATATACGACGGTTCCGAGTCGACATTTGAGATTGAATTTTAATGAAATAGCAATAGAGGAAACTCCTGGCTGTTTTGCTGATTCTATATCAATTTTTTCTGCAACTGGAGCTGAATGGCATCCAATGATGGAAAATATATGTTTAGCCGAGGACGGAAAAAAGGTTTTTGAATCATATACATCGATGAAGGTCACATTTAAGTCCGATGAATCTACATCTCGAAAAGGATTTAATGGAACTATACGCTCAGCTTGTGGAGGTATTTTACGAGATAAGTCAGGTTTCGTTGATATTAAATGGCCCGATTATTCATTAAGAGATGAACGTAGTTTTATAAAATGCAATTGGACAATTAAAGTCCGTCCAGGTCGTACAATACAACTAAAATTCCTTCACTTTAATATAACGAATGACAACAACGATTGCACTACCTACGTAACTTTACGTAACGGTGAGAGCGTAGAGTCGCCGCTGTTAGGTAATGGCAAATTTTGTGGTTTTTCTCATGAAAATAGAAGTTCAATAATTTCATCTAGCAATAGTATTTTTATAACTTATTTTGGAGTCATTTCAATGTCATCATTGTCACTAGAACACAAATTTAAAAATTTTATATTATATTATGAAGAAAAGAATATTGAATGTGGAACTACATCTTCGTTGAATCCTGATCACAACTGGGAAATAATTAGTTCTCCTAAATATCCTGATATACCAACGCCGTTTACCGAATGTAGTTGGACATTCACTGGACCACCAGGAGAAATTCTAAGAGTTGAATTTCTAGACTATTTTAAATTAGAAACTTCTTTTGAATGTACACATGAATACATCGAGATCAGAGATGGCGGTTCAGAATTTTCACCTCTCATAAAACGTTTATGTTACGGACTACCTAGTACAATTAAAACTACTAGCAATTCAATGTTTATAAAATATTCTACACAGATATCAGAACCCAGTAACGGGTTTAAAGCAAACATATCTATAGATATTTGTGGTGGCACTATTATAGCCGACTCAGGAGAGATATCGTCTCCAGGCTATCCACACATGCTAATTATGCCATGGGGCACCGTATGTACGTGGCATATTATGTCCATTTGGAAACATTCCATAAAAATAAGCTTAAAAGATGTAAAGCTCTCCGAATCTGAGAAACCATGTGAAACAAAACTTTCTTTCGAAGAATTTATGCCTACAAATAATACTTCTTCAATAGGAATATTAAAAGAAATTTGTGACAATGATTTTATAGATTATTCAACTTTAATTGAGTCTATGAGTAATAATGTTACAATTAAATTTCGATTAGGCAAGCCAAGCCAATATGAAGAAGTTTCGCAAAGTAGATTTAGGTTTACCTTTAATTCTTCAAGTACTTCCTGCATTTCATCAGTAAAAACTTCAGAAGGTTACTTAACAACCCCTGGCTATCCCCGCGAAACTACACAACGATTTTGCCAATGGGCTATCGAAGTACCTGACACGTCTCGACGCGTACGTGTAGAAATTTTAGACTATGAAAAAGATGATCTATTAGGTGCTTTTAACGACTTATACTATCGTTCTCATATATCTTTCTCTTATCAAAATAATTCTACTAACATTCCGCTTGTAATTGAATCTACTGGCAATCAGTTTTTATTGTACGTGACAATGGGTACTAGAAGTAAACCAAGACATCGATTTAAAGCCAAATTTACTTCCGATGAACCAGCATTATGCGGAGGAAATCTAAATGGTATTCAAGGCGTATTAAAATCACCAGACCTACAGCAAAATTTCATATGCCTCTGGAAATATAGTGAAACGGCCACATATATCGATCCCAACTTTAAATATAATACTATTTCCGTAAATGCAGAAATTTCATCTTCCAGCAATAATATATGTCGTAATAGTGATTCACGAATTACCCTAAAAACAAATCTAGCAGTCGAAGGTGTTACATTTGTCCGCGACGCTTGTGGAAATAATACTAAAGTTACGTATATTATACCGGCATCTAATATGAATATAAAAGCTATTCAGTTTCAAGAAAATCCTCTGACATTTAATCTCAATTGGAAACTTCATCCGTGTGGAGGTGTTGTATACGCCGAGCAAGATAGTGTAAATATTATCAATGTTCCCGACGCTTATAATGAAACAATTGACTGTGCTTGGCTGATTGTTACACCACAAGGAGTAAGAGTTGAAATGAAGTTAGATGGAGAATTCAATTCAGATTGTATCGATGAATTTTTGAAGATATATAAAGGAGTAAGTCAATACTCAAATACCATTGGTGATTACTGTAAAAGTCAGAATCAAAGAGAATCCCTATTGGCTTCATTCAAACATATATATGTTCACTATCATTCAAAAGTTCAACGAAAAACTAATATTAAACTACTTTTAAAAACTACTAGCGCTCAATGTGGAGGATATCTTACGTCGTTAGATAGAATATTTACTTCGCCGAACTATCCTATCCATTATTTTGACAATCAAGAATGTTCATGGGAAATCCAAACTGATATTGGCTATAGAGTTTCTCTTGAATTTATAGACCGCTTTGTAGTAGAGGATACGAGAAATTGCACAAAAGATGTTTTGATTATATATGATTGGAAAGAAAACAATTACAATGAGATGAGTAGAGTTTGTGGTCGTGTTAAGCCACCCATATTTAACTCTACATCAAATCAAATGAAATTGGTTTTTCGAACAGACAATAAGACAACGTTAGATGGATTTAAGGCAAAATGGACACCTATATGCGGTGGCACACTTATTGCTAAAAAAGAAGAAAAAATCTTATTTAGCCCTGGTTATTTTAGCGAATATCATCGACCATTAGATTGCAGTTATGAAGTCAAGAGTGAAGATGGTAGTAGAGCTGTAGTAAAATTTTTAGACTTTGAAACTGAAGGAAGTTATCCAGGATGCGATTTCGATAATGTTACAGTGTCAATAAATGATTACGACTATTTCTACGGGACTTACTGTGGAAAAGAAACACCTCCAATACTGGAATCTGTAAATCCTATCCTAATATCCTACAAAACTGACCGATACATGCATAAAAGAGGATTTAAACTATCTTACGCTATTTCTGAGTGCGGAGGAATTATAAAAAATCAGTCGTTGATTACAAGTGGACTGTCACAAATGTACTCGAATAATGCAAACTGCACATGGCTTATTGAAGCCCCACCAGATAAAATTGTAATACTGAAGTTTGTATCAATATATCTCGAGAGCAGCTTTGAATGTTACAACGATTACATTGCAGTTTACGAGGGGTCAATTATAGATCCTGAAAAACGACTATCGTTGCTGTGCGGTACTGTTAATACTACAACTGTTATTAAAGGTAAAAGTAATAAGGTAGTTTTACAATTTGTTTCTGACAGTACCTTAAATTATCCCGGTTTCAAGGCAGTAG
>JAOPUB010066288.1:0-14074 GCA_027564055.1 Neptis clinioides
CTCACGATGTTTTCCTTCACCGTTATAGCAAGTGATATTTAATTGCTTAAAACACACATAACTCAGAAAAGTTAGAGGTGTGTGCCCGAGTGTGAGATCGAACTCGGACCTCCAGAGTAAGACATCGTCTTAACCACTGAACTATCACAGCCGTCTATAAGTATACACTATACGTATAAATGCACTTACTGCTACTACTATACTATATACATTATGCATATAAAATATTTTAAAATAAATATCAATCACCAAATACTCAATCAGTTTAGACTACAAGTTTCTATGCCTTAGTCTCGAGCAGAAAAAAGTAACGACGTATGGGTCGTTTTCCTAAGGGAAACGAGTGATCTCATCCAACGGAAGAATAGGTCATTGGCATTATCACACCTTCAGCAATAAATATATCGATACGAAGAAGACATTGAAATATGGTCTAGCAAGATTTCTATCACAAGTTATTTCGTTTCCCTTCTAACGTGTTAGATTCATTGTAATATCTATGATAAGGTAGGTACGCAGAGTGTTACGTGGAAGAGAAACCGGGCAAGTGTGAGTTGGCCACTTGCGTAAGAGGTTCCGTAAAGAGGAAGTAACTTCAAATATTAACAGTTACAAAAAATGTTGTGATGTTATTTATCTTAGAGTCTTAAGACGAAGTTAATATTATTTTGTTATTATTAGCTAATACTAAATAAATTTTTGTTTATTTTCACTATACGGATGGTTATCCTTATTTAGATGTTGACTCTACAAAAACTGTGGCAGATCCGTCAATATCACCTATCTTGCTGCTGATTTGTAATACGAATAGAGAAAAAAATCCTTAAATAACCCATAGGTAGTCCATGTGGACGAAAAAATAAGTTGGGTTCTGTAAATGTAAACTTACAATGTGCACTACAAAATTGAGTACGGTCCAGCTCACTAATGATATTTTGTGGAATTTAGATATTAACTTTCTGCACTTCACTACAATTAGAGATGAGGTAGGACATTAAGGAATTGATTAAAATGCAACATTTGAAATGATAAATATGCAAAGTGAACTAGGACAGAACATAAATCAGGTAGTAATAGTAAAGGTATCTGTTATAATTTTATTCCTGCTTCTTACATCTGTTATACACCTGCCTCTTACATCTGTTATAGCCCAAAAGATAAATAGAAGAAATGAACAAATACAGGTTCAGCAATCAGGATAAATTTTTGAGGAACCCTAAATTTGCTCGAAATGAATCGCTGAACTTTTGTCGTACATCAAAAAGAGTATCTGTGGAACGGTAATATTTTACAAGATTCGCTTATAGTTTTTTTAGTAAGATTTATTTTTACCTATTTCCATTCTATTCTCGTATTATTAAAATGTATGCCATGTTATTAAATCACAGATATTGAAAGTAAAAGTCTGGTGAAAATATTTTTATTGCGGTGAATTTGGAGAATTCCAGTATTTATGTTTTATACCTGAAATATCTTTTCATTTGTGTTTTATTCGCTTTTCATAACTTATCATAAACGGCTCTAAAGATTTATATGAAATAAATTAAGTAAACCTATTATGCCTGGTAAGATCTGTGAGACCCGAATTAGCACATTAAGTGTTTTTGTACATTTGAGTTATGTAAGTTAGATAGTCAATATCTAACTATCATTCGTCCGTAATGAGCTTATGACTTGAAAAATAATCAATCATACTTGCCTTAGTTATTTAATTTTTCATCGCATGAGGAACTTTCTAACCAAAATCCAAAAAAAGATTGGCGCTCGAATAATAAACTAATTGCTTTTAATTATATGTGATTAAAATATTTGTAATTGTGTAATCCACATCGCTTTGAACAATTCGGAACAAAATGTAGACTAAGCTCGTAGTCAAATTTCAAAGATTAAACGAGACCTTCTGAAAGTTAAACTAAAAGATGTGACATTCCAGGATAGATCGACTTGGCGAAAAACAATAAGGAGACTTAACCTTAAATAAAGGAAAAGAAGGGTTGAAGAAGAATTAAACTAGCTATCGCATGTTGACTCTTGTTTACGATGCCTAATATTTTATAAAGTAACAGTTTGGTGTGTACGTCAGACCCACTAGACAAAAATGTAACTTTTTACCGCTAGGCTGGTTAAGGTGTAATAAATACAAAACAACACCAAATAAAATTATAATTGTTTCAAGTAACGATACTATATTTTAAATAATTTTCTCTATATTCATTTTTCATACTGAAGTTATTTTGCGAGCGAAAGTTAGAGAGTAAAGATGTTAGGTTTAACTATACAGAAACACTCGTATTAAAGATAGAGAACAACCTAGGAAAGTGTAGATCACGAAGCATGACAGAGTCACCGTTATCCCTTGACCTACAACTTGGATACTTCTATAGTCGATCAGCATAACAAAGGCTCTGCATGACGTGCATATTTATTACTAATTAATATGCTTTGCGTGATAGCTTAAGGGTTGCTGTATACTTGATAAACAAACGATACCTTTAAAAACAAAATATAGAAAATTATATAGAAAAAAGGATGTTTAATTTTTTCTCAAACATATTAATGTTGGATGAATGACTGGGAAACGTACAAATTAGTAATAATAATTTGAATTAAAAGTGCAAGCAGGGAAAGCTCTCGAAGAAGGTTTTAAAGAATTTATGTATAATCACAAATTAAAGCCTACAATGTAGAGTATCTTTAAACACTTATCTTACTAACATTATACATTTGAAAATTCGTATGATAAGATTTGACACACCGATACTTTATAACCTTAATTAACACAAAGGATACTTTTTACCCTAAAAAAAATTAGAGTTACGGCGGGAAATTATAAAATATGTTTACTGTTGTTAGCGTCTGAACAATTTTTTTTAGCAACAATATGTTAAAATTTAAATGTTTTTTCTTTTGATCTACTAGTTTATTTAATAAAACTAATCTTTCGTCATCATTATACTTCGGGGTGTTTAAGAATTTTATAATCTATTTTTTACAGTCTCTCATTATTAGTGTAGCTTTCCATCATTGAAAAAAAGAAAGAAGGAGAGAGAAAGTAAGTGTCTAAAATCGGGTCAATAGTTTCAGACTATGTTATGGAACTTTACAAATGTAGACAGAATAAAATTGAAACAAACAAGTGACACAGGATTCCACTCAGTATACAAATTCTATTCGGTTTTATTCCATGTACGAGTATTTCCATAGAGACTCACCTGTTTAAAGTAATGAGTGCGATACTCAGGAGGGAGACGCCGACGTTTCCATAGCGCAGAAACGGCACCAGCTGGCAGAGAGCTCCCCCGTGGGACCACGTCCTCGTCCAGAAACCGGATATAGCGAACGGGAGCACGATTGCGCAGAATAAGAAATCTGCTATGCATAAACTGAAAACAAATACAATATTATACTTATTATATTTTATTACTTAATTAAATATAAAAAAATATATAAAATATAAATATACTATTCGACTTACTTGTATTATATTATAATTATTTTTTTCACAACAATAGAGATTTCCTCTGATTATACTTACAATTTCCTAAAATTAATATATTTCCAAATTATTTTAAGGAATTTAATGTTTTGGTCAGGTTTGTGTGGGTGGATTAGAGTTAGTATATATTTCATATCTTTGAGGAAACTTTTTATTTATTTATTTTGGAAACTTTTGATTGATTAAAAAATAGAACATAAAACAAGTAAAAAACACCAATTTTACATAAAACATAATTAAAAGAACATAAATGTATAATAAGTAAACTTGTAATGTTTTTCGTACAATGTAAGGAGAGAATTATTTTCGGTAATAGGTGTTACTATCTATATGACGGGTGGACTGAATATGAATAATTTTTTGTATTTAAGGAGGTTGACAATTATTTGGTTCATATAAATCCTTTAATCTTCTATGACCTACAACATTCCATTTCTTATTATTATAATGAAAATAATACAATACAACTTTACCTTATAATAAAAGCTGCAGCAACATTCCTGACTTTAGGGCATTTGAGTAAAGCTACAACTGTGAGAAGATTGCCGAAGAGACCAACCACCATGATGATTCCAGTGATGATAGCTGCAAATGTGAGGAGCACTGGCGAAAACCTAGAAAAAAAAGGAAAAATTGTACGATTTACAGGAACATAAAATAATTTTTAATCTCAAAAAATACTGCGGTTTTGAGAACCTGCTTTGCAAATCTTTTATCGGAAATATCTTTAAAAAAATACTTCGGACATCTCATTTTTTTGGGATAAATAGTAATTTATATTCTCTCGTGTTGTGTACAAAATTACTCCAACCTGAACGACAAACTCCAACAAACAAATTAACAAACTTTTCCATTTTATAATAATATTAGCAGTTGTTGGGATTACGATAAGACACCCGTCTTTACATAATGTATATTATAATAACAAATGTAAGCGCATCTCATTCGTTCTGGCTAGACAGAACTTCAAAAGGAAATTAAAAGATAAAATAAAACAAAGCAATGCAATTGTTATGAAACAAAAGCAAAATATAAAATTTAACGGACCAGAATTAAATTATTGTGAAAGATGGAAGTTTTGAAAGAATTATGGGGATTGTGTTTTTAATGTTACTTTTATATTTTTTGTTAGAATTATTTTTGTTTGGTTTTGTAGTAATCTTCTTAAGGTTCTTGTTAGGGTTCGCGACTTGAAATCGATTGATTAAAGTATTAGTATTTTCAACTTCAAAAATTAGATTTTAATCATGTCTGAAAAGGAAAAGGAAAATTGTTAACATATATAAAAAAAGGCGCACAAACTAATAAAGCTTAGAATAAAGAAAACATACATATATTTTAAATAAAAAATAAATTATCAATTAAAAAAACATGTACTTATTTGCCTTTTAGATTCAAATTCTTTATTAATAATTTTCATATATAAAAGCTCTTTTAAAACATACATCTCTTAGAATCTCATACGATTAACGTATGGCTTTAGAAATGGTCTTAAAAGGCATAAAAATACGGTTTCTTTATTCATTTAATATGAATGTGATGGTATTGAATTACTTAATGAAATTTATAAAAAAGAAGAATAGAAAGTTCTCTAAAAAATTTAGATTATTTATTACGGAAAATATGTGCCCACTTAAAATTTAGATAAATGAGTTCCTATTTCATATGGAAATTAAAAGTTTTAAATTAAACTTTTATGAATAAAATCCTATTGTAAGACAACATAATTAATACCATATTCCCTTTTTAAGAGAATTAATTCAAGGGACCTTCTGTGGAGACTGGAGTGTACTTTAAACCGGATAAGCTTTATCCTTATTTTCTATTGCTAAAAACAAAAGGTATTAAATATTCCATTGAATATGTTTTTGTATGAATTAAGAAGTTTTTATCAGAACTTTCTGCTTGGGTCCATACCGTGGAATGAATAATTGAATTATTGCAGTTGTTTATGACGTGAAAGCGTCTATTCATTTGTATTAATGACTAAACTTTATTTTATAAGAGAGAAAATAACATTGCTGAATTCCTATATTTTTATATAAATTGAGAATAATTTTCGTTTAAAAATTAGATTATATATCTAATATTACGAAAAATTTATAATAAATCGAGATATTTTGTCTACACACAGTTTTCCAATAATTCGAGAAGAGATGTCATCAGTCAGATATTGATATATTTTATGTTTTCTAATATGCCTTCTAAATCGTACATTGTTTTAAAATTCTTCTAAAATAAAATAGGAAAAATCGTTAAAACTAGATTAGAAATTCGAAAAGAACTGAAAAAAAGTTGGAAACTATTGTACATTGTAATGATTAAAAAACACTTTAGAATTATTAAAAAAAATAATGAATATAAAAATTAATAAATTCTAACCAGTCAAAAACATATGAATTATTTTTTACAAGTACCTATTTATTACATATTTATATTTGTTTCTATTCTACATTTTGTCGAATACCGTTTTAAAATATATCATACATCTAATAGTCCAAAGGCACTTACTTTGAAAGTTCGCTTTGTTGCACGTTAGAATTTATTTCGTCTGTGTAGTTGAATTCTCCGTCAGCCATTTTGAATACCTGAAACAATGAATAAATAATTTTTATTTACTTACATAGGTAAAAGTTTCAATCTATACTTATTATATTATTCGAAAAACTGATGCAATGGGCGTTGTCTTAACTATAAATATTGGTCAAATGACTAGCAGTTACATTAAACACCATATACGTTACGTTATTAGTATTTATTATCTGTATATACTATGGGTTTCGTATTTATATATGTCGGAAAATAAATCATAATTAAGTAGTTACAATGTAGATATCACGTTAGATTAGACAGAGAACCTGGACAGTGAAGGTGAGTGTTCACATACGTGGAAAGGGGGCGCCTCCCTAAATCTATACACTCGGTCGCAAGTTCAAGTCACTGCTGGGTTTCTGTCAAAATAGTTAGAGATCGTAACGTATTGTTATATCCAGACGTATCACGCCTGTAGCTCTTTTTCTTTCCTTTTTTTACTTTATACTCTAAAATAAATTTGGTTGAGTGTTAATGAAATAAGGGGTTAATGCCATGATTTAAAATTATAATATCAAAGTAGCCTTTGAAGTAATTTGAAAGTACTCATCCTTCATTCATCAAATAATCCTTATTTAAAGATACGACTACTTATAAATGCAAAGAAACTCTTTCTGTCTCTGTTACGCCTTCAAGCTGAAACTACTGAATATATTTTGATAAAATGTTGTACTATAGATAGCCTAGTGGTTGGGAAATTACATTAAAGTACTATGTATATAACTAGTTAAATATATGTTATATTTGAAGTACATATAAGTTAATATCAAGTTAAGTTTGCGGTCTGCGGCGACCATTATAAGTAGTTAAACTATTGGAACAGTTTGAATAGTTGAATAATATTCATTAGTTTAATATCGGGCCCCAGCCGGTTACATCATCTGAGGTTACCAGGGCAATTGTTGTAACCTCCACAATTAGGATCAAGATGAAACTTGTGAAACAGATCTTTAATGTCATTTTATTTCAAACTATCATATCTTTATCTCTTGATGATATTTACTTAATACAATTTCAATAGATAACAAATGTTACTGTAAAATGTATAATAATATAGATTAATCTAGTCTTTTTTGTATTAAAATGTATAACTGATATACATGCGGTTTTCATCAATAATAGATTTTTTAAGTTTAAGTTTATAAATTTCAAAAAAAGTTAATCCTCTTAGGAGCGTACATCGAATACGCATTATTATATCAAACGATGTCCTCTTTTAAATAATCCGCCATGACTGCTAAACATCAAAATATACAAAATTTTCACATTTAACAGTATTAGAGAAATAGTTTTATAAAGTTTGATAGTCTCATAACTATCGTAAATAAGATAAGAAATTAAAAAAAAATGTTTATAATTGTGGTAAAATTGTATCGTGGTTAAAAAATAAATTGAAAAGAAAAATTTAATTTTTTCATGCATCTTATACATCCACATAGCTCTTAAATTTTTTATTGGCCTTCAATGTCTATCTAAAATAGGCATGTCAATTTATTCATGATTTCAATACTAAAACATATTGATTCGGATTTTCATATTGTTGCAAATTTTTGAAAAGTGGTAAATCATTGAGATCTGAAAGTTGCAACATCAATTATCTTATTAGTATCAAAGTAAAACCTGAAATTAAGGAACCAAATATCTTTCACTTGCCGATTTGCTATGCTTATCGTCCTATGTTATGCCTTTATTATGTTAAATAGAATCTGTTATAAATGTATTATAGGATAAAACAAATACCACATAGTATGTATCACAAGTTCAAGTACAAACCACACAATGCAATGTAAGTTTTTAACCGTCCAGTTCCGTTCTGTTTAACTGGACAACGCAATTAGGATTAAGTAAAGTATCCTTATTACATTTGAAGTTAATGTATGTTATGACAGGAAGCCAAGCAGTGTCTGGGACTTGAGCCCTCTCCTATTCGACGAAAGAAGGAGTAGTCTATGTGTTAATCCAGGTTATAAAATATCTATGTGCTTCATTTCAATTAAACCTGTTCAGACGTTTTTGTGCGATATTGTAACAAACATGTAAAGACAACATTATTTATTAACCTGTTTTTGATTCCTGGGGATATGTTACTAATCAATCCGCGCGACTTATGGGTCGCAGCGTGATGTTTTATAGCTTATAGCCTTCCTCGATAAATGGACTATCAACCAGAAAAATAACTTTTCAATTCGAACCAGTAGTTCCTGAGATTAGCATGTTCAAACAAACAAACTCTTCAGCTTTATAATATTAAGTGCAGATACAGTTTTGCTAACAATGCTACGGGGAAACTAAGTTAGAGGACAAATGAAGGAGGATAAACAGACAATCAATCAGTTACACTATGTTTTGTAGAATGAGAGGATTCAGGAAGGAATTTCGTCGTTTTTTGTTTTAAATGCATGTGAGAGAAATGTATAGATTGTATATAGGCGAAGAATAAACTAAAGTGTACTGTAATAAAGCGGCATCAATTCATGATCTTGCATGATGTTTACTATTTTTAATAACATTGGCCATAATAGGATTTTTAAAAATATATAACAATATTACAGCATGTATTTTTTTTTGGTTTGTGGTCGTTCCAGTCATACATCTAATGCCACTCCTTACCTTGCCTCGCTGAACGTACACAATGCCTCGTGTCAATGTCCAGATATAATAAGACTATGAATTGGTCCCCATTGGCATAGATTATATAATAGGTTGATAAACTAATCTAACAAAGATCTATCGTCTAATGGAAACTATTGTAGGATATTAAGTTAAACGTCTAACGGTACAGAATACAATGAATTATTTTCATCTATGGCAGTCCAGTTATTTATGTCAAAACTATAACACATATGTATGGAAAATGTATATCCACGAAACTAATGTTTTCAATACCAAATAAATGAATTGTATGTGATTCCTCTCTTTTTTCTCTCTTCTCACTTTTTTGGACACTTTGTTTTGTTGACTTCATTTAAAAAAGTTAATAATAAAACACAAACATACAATTCAGTCTCATTTGACACGTATACATTTATATTTAGCGTTAAGTTTTAAAAAATATAGTACTTCGAATAATTATAATGTTTAAAATAGCAGACGTATTAACAGAATGAATGTTTATCTTTATTTTACTTGGCAGACAAGTCAGACTCATTTTTGAACATATCACAGTATTTACATACGATGT
Source organism: Neptis clinioides (assembly GCA_027564055.1). Taxonomy (NCBI): domain Eukaryota; kingdom Metazoa; phylum Arthropoda; class Insecta; order Lepidoptera; family Nymphalidae; genus Neptis; species Neptis clinioides. The sequence goes on from JAOPUB010066288.1 coordinate 9,270, forward strand.
CCTGAAGACAGAATTTAAACGATCCTCAACTATGTATAATAATATGTTACAGCATACGAGTGCTATTTGGCTTCTGTACATGTCGACAAAATAAATAGTGGATGAAGATATTTAAAGTAAGATACTTATTAACCCTTTGCAGCTACAGGGACACCAATATTCCCCAAATATTTTTCGCAAATTAAAATAGTATTTTATAATTATTTACTAAACAAATACCGATTATTGCATAATTTTTAATAAACTACAAAAGTATTAATCAATACATCAACGGCTTTTTACTAAGCCGTTATATTATGATGTTATAGGGAGTAAGTTAGGCCAATTTTATTATAGAAAAAAAAGTCGAGTTCTGCGAAAACATAAGACACCCCAGCGAAGTGCGTGTCGGCTAGTAGTGGTATGAAATTTTGATTGTGATATCTTTAACAAAGTGACTTTTGTTTAGTCCTTAATGTCATATGAAGGATAACAAATACTATAAAAATTAAATAATTTGAGAATCATAATATTACTTTGTAAAATTTATTTTGTTATTGGGACACATATGCTTCTGTGGTTGTCGAAGGGTTTATACGTGACGAGAAAATCGAGAAGATTTTGACTCCAATTACAAAAATAATTAGTTGTATCGTAGTAAATAAGGTTCTTACAAAACGCGTGTTTGAAGAATAATTAGATCATTTAACACTCCTCGTTGAAACTTATGTTATGATTGTTCTTTTTACTAAAGGTATGAAGTCGAAAACTGGAAGTTTCTAAGTTTATACTAATAGAGAAGAAATTATAGTTCATGTTACCATATCTAAACTAATATTATAAAGCTAAAGAGTTTGTTTGTTTGAACGCTCTAATCTCAGGAACTACAGGTTCGAATCGATAAATTATTTTAGTGCTGGATAGGTCCATTTAGGCTATATATTATCACGCTGCTACGAATAGGAATGGAGCATCATGCGGAAGAAATCGCGCGGGTCGGCTAAACTATTAAACTTAAAAGTTTTAATACGATTATTTTAAAAACAATTAAATTTTCCTACCATTACTAACTATTACAAATAAAAAAAATAATCATGAAATTTATTCATATTGGGTAATGAATTTTTAGATTTTTGGATGTTTGTTACTCAATCACGCAAAAACGGCTGAACGGATTTCAATGACATTTGGCACACATATGCTTTATAACCTGGATTAACATAAATGCTAAATAAAAAAAAAATACTAAAATTAGAGTTCCTGTGGGATAATAACAAAATACGTTTACTGTCGTAGCAATATGAATATATTTATGTAGCAGCAATATATTTAAAAATTAAATGTTTTTGGATTAATTTAATTATTATACATGGTATATTCAACCCGCGTGAAGACATGGCGGATCAAGTAGTGAAATATAAAATATGATTTTCAATCTACTTGTATAACTTACTGGATAAAATATATCAAAGATAATTGTTAAGGGAATTCCTTTATATCATCGATAAATGTAAGTTAAAATTTAATATACCAAACATATTTTTAGATGAGTTATATTTCCATTACAAAATTCGCCAATAATCCACAAATAACTAGAATTTATTGAAGCAAATTCAGGAATGTTGTCAAAGTAAATGAATCATACAAAAGCAGCAAGCAATTGTACAACTTGACAAAGGTATTTATTGTTTAACAATTGTTTTAGTACAATAGGAAACGGAATACTTGATCCAGTTTAATATGGGACGTTGGACTTGGATTAGATTACCAGGAAGTACAAAAACGCTTTTTGATAAGATTTTTTCCTTTATTTTTTAATACGTTTTAATGTAAATAAAATTTAAGTTGTTTGTAATATTAAAATAAATGCGCCGGGTTGTAAGTATACCAATATAGCATTTTTGAAAATTTTTGTTTGTCTGTTTGTTAGACATAGAACTTCAGGGTTACTGATAGATTACTTGTGATATAATAATGATTTCTGTCATGTCTGATATTCGTTTGGTTATCTTTACGTTGACACAACTCATTAGATCAGTTCATGTCAACTTAAATGTCAAATTCATTTTCCCAACATTACATTACTAAAGGATTGATTAAATTTGATGAATTTTCGAAATTTATATGTATAATAAACACAAAAAAGGTTTATTCTTAAAGAGTTAATGTCTAATTTAATATAAGTAAATAAAGTTGAAATACATCAAACATAAAAGTCCACATAAATACTCAAGTGGTGCTCCTTTTTGAATTATTAAAATATGTATCTAATTCTTATTAGTGATCAAATCCCGAAACATAATAGAATAAAGAAATCTATAACGGGATGCGTAAAAGTAAAGAAATTAAAGTTTCCTTTATTAAGAGCCATTTAAAGCCACAAGAGAGTCATTACAAGATAATGCGTGGTGGGGACTGATGTAAAAATAGTCGAGCTAAATTTAGACAAATAAAAGGAAAATTACATTTATTGCCCTTTTAATGTAAGTTAAAGCAAATCAATACAAGCACAGCAAATAAAACTAATAAATTTTGGTGTTGTGGATGTGATTTTGGATTGTTTTATCACAAATAGTTGGTCTCCCACAGCGCTGTGAACTATTTTCGGAATGAAAGTACAGGATGTAAGATTTCAGTAACTTAACACGTCCATGGCTATATGAATACGTGTGAGCAATTTATCTTCTTATATTTTACTACTTTCACTAATCAACCTGCCTAAGTTAAACTGAATAAATTTACCAACAAAAATCATAAAATAATCTAACACTTCACCCTCGCTTCGTTAAGGTGCATTATGTTTTCACGGACCTCAACTCTTTCTCTTTTTCGCCTGGATCTAATTTACCACGCGTAACTATGTAGCGCCTGAACAGATTTAGGCGCAAATATATTTTTCCCAATTTTGCTATTATGTATAGCTATTATATAAACTATATGTTGCCGTGCGAACTTCATTCGACTGTAATCTATTTTTTTTTAAATAAAAGAAGCCCAATATGCTCTTTAAAAATCAGCTCTGCCAGTGTCCATTCAAATCGATCAGCCATTACAGAAATTAGCCGGAACAATCAGACAGACAGACAAATAATCATTAAGAATGTTGTTTTGGTACATGTTATTTTATTATTACAAACAGGCACTCCAATATTATTTATATTTATTGAAGACTTTTTACAACATATTTTAAACACGTGAGTGGTTAGTCATATCAGATGGCGTGAATCTCAGTTCTTTTTGTCTCGCCCCATATGAATTGTCATTACTGTGGTCACATCGTGTGGGCGCCAGCGCCAGTTACATTCATTCAAATTGACTCAATCATATCCCACGAAGGCGAAGACGGGAGCGATGCACTGACAATTAACTAATTTAACGCGACAAATGTTAAGTGGTTAAGCATTGGCTTTAATAGAAGCGGAAACGCCTACGATGGACCAGACTGAATTTCTGGACGTTTTAAACTTACGGCTTTTCGTTTTAAATTGAACCGAATTCCAACACTATAAACGCATTAAAAAATAAACACACTAAAATAAAAATAAAATTTAGAAATCGCGCTCACCAGTTTCCACACAAAAAACATTTTATCAAAATAGGTTCGGCCTTTCGGGAGCTACGATGTCATAAACAGACACCCATTTTTACTTTGAAACTTATAGACCAGTGGCATAATGATCTCATCCTTTTCCACTCAGAAAAAATCGTATCATACAAAACTTTCATAACTAATAAGTTTGTATAGGGTACTCACACTCATTTCCTTCACAGTCGACTATTTTCTGTTTAACTCGTTTTTTTTGTACAAAGGTAGTTCTATTAATAACTAATGCAACAAAATAATTATCCAATTTGGTACAGACTTACATATAGGCAGTCCATATGTATTTATACATGTGTCGTATGAAGATCAAAATACTGTAGTTCTTTTGCGTTATCAACAATGGGGTAGAGTGTGACAGTGGATCTACATCACGTAATGAGGTTTACTTTACTTAGTGATATTGTTTTGACAATTTTGTTTTAGTCTTGTAGATTAGGTAGAAAGAGCGTTCCCACTCGAACTACTTCGCTCATTCGCTCCCTAGTTCGTGAGCGAGAGTGGCATTAAACGAACGTATGAGGTTACAAACGGGACGGCAGTACATGAATACTTCCACTTGCTCATCTTGTTCATTTTTTCTAAACAATATATTTAAAAAATTAGCTACCGACAGTTTTCGGTCCTCGTCAAAAATAACTAAGACGCACATTAGAAAAAGACGAGATTATACAAGTATTTTAATCACTACTACTATTCATTCAGAGATATTTGCTGTTTTTGTAAAGAAATTGTATTGAAAAGTACAGCATTCCATAGTCTTATAATATACAGCAAGAATAGAATCATAACGAACTAACGATCTGCCTTTCACCGATTCGAGCTGGGATCTGGGAACTATAAGAGCGAACTAGTTCTTTAGGGGCGGCGACCTAAATTGAGTGATCTGACTTGCGAACTAGTATGCCCAAGAAGAATACTATATAGAAGTATTATTAAAATTTTTGGTACTATCATTATATATTTCATATTTGTACGTAAACTAAATCCTTCTATCCCACAGCTTGCAAACCATGTGTGTATAAAAATTCGTTTTCTACACTACTATTCACAAACCTTAATAGATCTTTAAGATTTGTGAATAGTACTTTTCTATACCACATGACTTATAAATTTTTCGGGACAAAAAAGTATCCTAATTTCTAAGTATACCTAAAAATAAGCAACTGAAGTTATTGTGATCAACAAACGGTTGTAATATTGTTTTTTGTTATGTGCAACATTT
>JAOPUB010066387.1:0-20213 GCA_027564055.1 Neptis clinioides
GGTTGTGATGATGATGGTGAGCCACAAAAAGAATTGCTAACAAATTTTATTTGAATGTCTGGACTATGACCGAGATTTAGATACAAAACATAATTTGCATCTATCTCAGCGAGTCCTTAAGTTAGCCAAAATTTTCAAATGTTATGTATACAACTATTTTTGAAAAATTATGTTATTTTTAAAGAAATATATCAATTAAAGGTAAAGACTAGATTTATATAACCGAGATTGAGACACAAAATACAACACGCAAGTCTTGTTTTCGGCTAAAAGTTTTTAACGCTATCTAAACTATAACTATTTTATGTTTTTTAACTGGTAGTGATGAAAAGTTTATAGTATTAGTGTACACTAATAAATATAATAAGGCATTGATATGGCCGAATTTGAGACACAAAACGAGACTTTTCGGCTAAACATTTCTAAAACTAATTTTCGTTGATGTGTTACGTAAGTAGATTTTTGCAATTCAGTCAAAGCTAGATACGTCTCGACTTTGTTTATCCTGTTACTGTGCATTACTCATATATAGTAAATATTCAAAAAAAATGTTGCCACACATGACGTAACTAGCTACTTCATTCATATGTAAATAACTAACGCAGGTTCAAGTTGAATAATTTACATAGATAACAAATAGTTTGAAGAACTTTGTAAATTTCACTTATTTTGACATAGAAAATAATTTAAATAAATGAATGACCTTACTTAACATGTACTTTTTTTATTTTTTGTATTTCTATTGCATATGATGGGGAAGCGATCCCACAGGCAGTGCCTTGGACTTGTGACCAAGCGTGGTTTAGAGGAGCGCTCCCTTGCCACATATGTGAACACTCACCTCCACTCCCGGTTTAAATATTTGTCTAATTGAGTTAACACAACTAAATAAATGAGGAGGATGAACTCACCAGATCTTTGTTCGGAGAGGTCCAATATCCTTGACACAATTTTATTACACTTTCAATAGCACCACTTCAAGAGATGTTGACTCGGAGACTACTTGTGAGACTAACCGATTACTGCGTTTGCCAGCGAATATAGAGTTACTAGATAAAGGTGGGAACATCCCTATCATTGGTGGGGGAGAAGTAAATTAACCAATGGGACTAGTCGGCCAATCAGAGGCGATCAAAACAACGAAAGTGATTATTATTCTACCCTATTATATCATTTCTATTTTTACCATAACGGCATCTTTACGGGAGTCGTAACTCATACCTGAAACAAAATAATACAAATTAATAAGTTATATTTTATACAACAATTTTGTAATTTGTAAAAAATGCCAGTCTCGCAGCCATTCGATTATAAAAAGTTTTAAGATCTAGAGTAAAAGTTTTAAGATCTATAGTACAGTAAGAAAGGTCCAACAAGTCTTGTTGTGCAAGACTTAATACACTTTACATTAGCAGTAGTTTGACGAGTAATTTCATAGATTATTTTCTGTCTATTATTTTGAAAATTGAATTATTGCTGTTTGTTTATGAGGGACTAGTCGGGCCGCGTGGCTTTATCAGCGTGATGCTCCACTCCTATTGGTCGCAGCGTGATGTTATATAGCCTAAAGCCATCCTCGATAAATGGACCATCCAACACAAAAATAACTTTTCATTTCAAACCAGTAGTTTCTGAGATAAGCACGTTTCAACAATCAAACTCTTCGGCTTTATGATATTAGTATATATTACGTGAGTTTTTTTTAAGTTAATTACTTAGTCTAGTTAGATGTAAGTTAGGAAGGTTTAACAGTATCAAGTTCAAAAATACAGTCACGCAAAAAAAATCTAACTTTCATTTTAACTAATTACGAGAAGGAACTTCTTTTACATTTTATGTTTTCTTTAGGCATAGTATACATGATAATAAATTAAAACAAACCCATTATTGAGTTGTTTCTGTTTAATAGAATTCTCAAAGTTATCTATAAAGAGTCCATTATCTAATTTATCGCCTTATAATGCCTGTTTCACACGTAAAGGACTTTCTTTGAGCGTCTGTGAGGGCTTTGTGGAGAAACAGTCTTTTTATTATTAGTTCAATTAAGGATAACAATGTTTATATATAAAATACCGGTGTTCGTGTGGCCGTATTACTTCTCCTAAGCGATATAATTTTAACCTTTCTGTTCAATAGCGATTTTAAAATACATTTTTTTTTGTATTTGACGATTTTCTAAAGTTTATGTATTACAGTATTCATCTTTTAAGATTGACAATTTTTATCTCATTCTGTATTGGTATTATTTTGCAGTTAATGAATAGTTCTGAATATTTGTTACTATATTCCCTTATTACTTTTTCTGGGGTAATGGTTTTCAATAATGTTAACGGGTAGAATGGAACACAATGAGATCAAGCTAACAATAGGGTCAAAACAAATAAAAGAAAGGACTATAGGGCAGCGTATTTCCAATCTCTGATATTGACAAGGGATCGAGCCTACTTCCATACCAAATTCCATATTATTTGCTCGCACTTGTTCATACAATCATGCGGTAAAAATTTTAATCATTACGTGACATACGAAACAGCTATAAAGGAAAATAAAATGTACCGCAGTTCGTAGCACTACATTTAATAGTCTATTTATTTAAACTCAATGTTTTAGAAGCACGTATACTTACACTATAAAACTTTTCACAACGATCCATAGGAGCGGAGCATCATGCGAATTAAGTCACGCGGGTCGACTAGTTTAAAAAAATTATAAAAAAGTAGATACCTCATATAAACAAAATTCACTTGTAAATCGTAGGTTTAATTATAAATACTTTAATTGGTACATATGTGATACTTACGTAATAAATGTTTAGGAAGTGAAAAAATAAACTCAAACCCATCGCAGTGCACTTCACATCGGCATGTTATGTGAACGGACGTCATAAGCTATTTGCTAGTTTTATTGCTGCTGTGTGGGATTAGGGTTGCCAATGCTAAAATCTGCTTACGATGACTATAGATGTTATTCCGGCATTTTGATGCTTTAAATCTCGGGATTTCAACTCGGATTTTTTATTACTATTCAAATTTTTAGTAACGAAATAAAATTTCTTATTTTGAAAGATTATAGACTAACCAGCCTCGTCCTGTTCCTGATCTTCTATGCAAAGTCTAGGTAAGTCCGGACTTATTTTAAAGATAAGAGATGGCATAGGTTTGGCATCCGTCCGGGCTAGTTGAATTGAAATATTTAATTCCATCAATTCCGCTATGAGTTTTCTTTAGTTTTATCCACACTATTATATAAAGAGATAATATTTGTTTGTTTTTTTGAAGCGAATAGGCTCTGAAACTACTGGACCGATTTTGATAATTCTTTAGCCGACAGGAAGCTACACTATGCCAGAGTGATATCCGCGTTATCTAGGTGGTGCAGTGTTGCCATACTTTGAAATCAATATGCCATCACAATATTTCTTGCAAACAGAGGCGATTCAGTGTTGCCACATGCCATATTTTTTTTTAAAGTAATAAATTGGTGAGTAGTGTGCGCAAAACTCATCCTGATTGACAATGTAGGCATATAGATTATAATTTTAATTTAAATAACCGAAGCGAAGCGCGGGCGGGTCCGCTAGTTAAAAAATTAACGGTAAAATCGCATCAATAATTACATAGATAACTATATCAATTAGACAGAGCCTCAGAGAGAGAGATTAAAAGAAAAAAAATCGTAACATGTTTGCGTCGTAATTCGTCGTCGTTCGTCTCCAACTTGAATTATTGGGATAGAAGTATACTACATTTATAAATAAAAACTATAATTTGAAAAGTTTTCATACATATAAAAATTAGTACTTGGACTTTCCCAGGAATTCTACGTGTATTCATTATCAGGGCTGAAAACAGTTGCCGCCATGTTGAATACATTTAAATCAATAATCAGGGCTTGCCCAGGGATTTCGATCATGTAAACTATTTTAATATTTATCATTAACAAAACTGACCACCGTCTATGCTTTGAACAAACAGCTTAATCATCATCATCATAGTAACGTATTTATAAGTTAATATTTTCAGTTAATATTTTTTTTAAATCATCACGAGTAGAGAAAAATGTTATGTACCGGAAATATTTATTTGAAAACCTTCAAGACGTTATTTTGTTAATTTTGCTAATATTATAATTTGCCTTTTGATGGTAAACCGGTAAATGAATAATCAGCGTAGTAAAAAATAAAATTTATAGGATCGCCTCAAACGAAATATCTCTATTTAAATTACCTAGATTAGACACTAGAAACGTGTTTGAATTTTCGAGACGCGACCCCAAATGTACTTGTTCGATCAATCAATAAAGGACCGTTATTCGCTAGCGAATTCTCATATCAGATATTAACTTGATTACCAGCCATTTTATGATTTTAGCTATTTGTTTCCGGAACGAATGCTCACGTGGTGCATGGCGAATCGAACTTAGATTTTATGCGATATGCTATACGAGCCGCATGAAGTGTATTCTTAAATTATTTATTCTTTAATATTACTTTATTAAATATAAACTGATTATTATCTTCGCTTTAAAATCCGATATATAAAATGGCGACACTGCCAGTATGTGTCTTTACAAAAACTTTTTCGCTTTAATTCATTAAAGCTTATATATATGTTATCAACTAGCGGCAATATTTCTTATAACAAATATTGTGTCTAGGATCTACCAAACCAGTTTATTGATCTTGATTTCTACTTATCTATTGCCTGTTTTTCCTTTTAAGATTCTATGAGTTTCCAAAGAATTAATACGAGTTAGTTTTACGACTTATGAATCACATAGTATAATGTGAAATGCCACGTAATACATACACTTACCTACTAGTAAAACGATAGCAGCAGCTTATGTAACAGAAAATGAATTCTAAATAGTCAGCATTACTATTGTTATAAGTCTATAGTTGTTGTGCAAAACTTTATAATACTTTTATCAGTATATAACTAACAAAATAATCACTTATTCTTGTGTCTAACTTCAGTAACGTAATTAATTAATTTAAAAACAAAATTGACCTTAAATGAATAAAAACCTTAATGAAGAAGCGCTTGTTTAATAGCACTTGCTTATATCCATGTTTGTTTGTTTGTCCTGTTTGTCATAACTTAAATACACAGGTCAGGTCATGTGGGATAAAAATAAAATTTATGTTCAAAGTTGAATGTGATTTTAATATAGAGATTAATCGAAAATGAACAAAGCAAATCGCTAAAGATTAAACTCAAAAACTATAGATTTTAATGCAGTTCTCTCTATCTATAGGGATAGAGAGAACTGCAGTCTTGAGAAAGGTTTAGGTAATATGGTGAGTTTTTGTGTACCTACATTTGCTAAAATTGAGTGAGAGGTTCATCATAGTGCGGGAAATTAATGTGCAGTTGTGCAATTTTGCACGCCTGTCTACCCGTGCGAAGCCGAGACGGGCAGCTAGTTATTAATTAATAAGTATTCCAATTGTAGCATAAAAATCAATATATTCTCAGAGCAAGCACAGCTGTTATCGATTGCTAACTGGTCCACCCAATTACTTAAACATGGGTTAATACACTCATTATAGGTCAAAGGGCCTGTGTATATAATCTAAAATTCTTATTGGTTTTGTATTTAATATATTGCCAATGTCTTAAAATGAGAATTAATACGAATAAGACCATCAGTGCTTTTCATAATTATAATAAAAATTTTATAAAACAATTTTTAAATAATAAATTTATAAGCTTCATAAGAATAGGAAAAACGCCGTTCCGATTTTTCCAGAAGATATATTCACGGAGTACTTAATAAATCTCCCATTTCCCATTAAAAGTATAAGGGGGACTATTGGCATCATGTAAATAGACTCAATGTGTAAATACTTATAGATCAATTGATCATCAATATAAGTATTAAAAATTCTTGTTTTCTGTGGTCTGTTCTCAGAATTTAAGTCCCTTATAATGTACTACCACCAAAAGTGATTAATAACGGCATTAAAGTATAGGGCGCCGCTTAAGATGAGCAAGTTTTTATACTCGTCCTAAGGGTGTTAGAAAAAAATCTGCAAAAAGTATAACGAGCTCTGTTTTCTCCGAATTCACATTTATGAATGGGTGGTCAATGGGCGCGTAACCCATATGTTTGGGGACACAGTACAGAAAGACTTCAAAAATAATCTAGTTTGTAAAAATAGATAAAGCATACTTAAAACAGTTTCAATAATTGCCTTGCTTTTCTAACTTATAATATTCATCTAATGTTTTTTAATGCAGTTAGTGACGGTGAAATTTAACTTTTTTTTATTTAGAAACAATATTTTACTATCGTATATCTATAACATACTGTTTAATACAAACATTGTAACATACTTAATATAACTTCTTGGACAGGATTCCGTTCTCCATATTTAGAAACCAGAGCAACAAAACACATGGCATCCAAAAGGACGTGTCGGTCACATGAAACAAATATTTGCGCAAAGTCTAAAAAAGGGCTTAACATTTGCGAACGGTACTGTTGAATCTAAAACATTCTGAGTCGTCCTCGAGCGGCTAAACATTCCGGGAATGCAACTACCTGCTTTTTATAGCTAAGATAAAACGTTTTACAATTATGGGTAACCCGACCTAATTCGGATATCGATCAGTTTCCAGCCACCGGTGGAATCGGAACGACCTCTTTCAATGTATCGGCTAATGTCGCCAGTGACCCAGTACCATGAGTGACGTACAAGTACAGCATACTAATATAATAATTAAATGGACATATGGTGCTATGCAGTCAAGTACCTCTCGTAGTGTATTAATGGACAACGACTTTTGGTACCAAATATACTATTCAACCTACAGCCAATACAATGTAATAGTTATAAATATATGGACATTTAAATGTAATAATACGATTACAGTACAAAGCTTGTCCTTGGTTTGGTTCAAAAGACATCGTCACGAAACATGACACGAGCTGTCATGCGCTACACAATGCAGAGGACAATGGTTTGTAAGGATGTGGTTGTCGGAGATATTGTAGAGATTCCATGTATTGCGTTGACCAATCGCGCGTTTTGTCGGTAAAACAACAGACACAGCCGTGAAAACAGTACTCACAGTACTTACAGTTATACGATTATGACTTCACATGTCTGAACTTGCAGCTTATGCTAAAGTCAGTATTCATAAATGTAATGTAATAGTATTCTGTAGACTGAATGCGGCGAAGGATTGAGGCGGTAGGCATTGTAGCTAAAGCAAAAGACGTCTTCATAACTTTGAAGACCGTATCCAATAACTTGTAAATGAAGCCCGAGCCAGACGTCTGGGGCAAGCTGTAATTTGTTAAAATGGTTGCATACAATTTCTGACGCTTTGAAACAATGAATATCTACTTTCTGTGCTATAATAAAACCATACGCATCTAAACATAATATCTCTACTATATGATGTATCTAAAAATATTACTAAAATATGTCACTTACAATATTTATTAAGATGATACAAAATGTACAATATCATGAGGGACGGACCTGAAACAAAGAAAAGGAATTAGTAGTAATTGATAGCGCTCGCGTACATAAAATCGAATACTTTACACGTTTATCGCTTCACATCGACTTGTATTGTATCTGATACAAAAGGGTGTGGGGTTGGACACACTGTAATAAAAAAAGTCAATAAACAAGATTTTTTTCTATTTTGACAGTAAGCTTGAACTTTAAGATATGCGCCCACAGTATCCTCGGCATGAGGCTATTACATGACGTATGAGAGATTCTATGGTTTTATAACTGAGATTTATTACGCGTGACTTTAAAGGGTCAGTAACCTCGCTACTATTTCTTCCAGGATAATAAAGATAATATCAACAAGAATATATCATGAACTCATCTAAAATAATATTATTTAAATGACTAGATGATTAAGAAATTAAAATTTATTTCTAAAACCGAAAGATAACAATTAAGGCTATGTCTATTAGAAATAAATTGTTCAAATCTTCATAAATCAGCGAAGTGATGGTAATATTTATATGAAATACAAATAAACTCGTTTCTTCGATCCGAAGACGCTACTGATCTGTTGGTGTGAGTGTAAATAAACAACATTTCAATAAATTTTGCATCTGGCAATATCTGTATATGTACGAGTATATAAAGGAATTGAGCGCACTCGTAAAACGAGACCGTGACCACCTTAATTAAAGACCTAAACTTAGGTGTAATGGCCTCTGCATTCTGGACCCGAAGCATTATTTTTTTTAAATGTTGAAAATGCAATGTTTCAAGGGTTTAAGTTTCGTGAGACCAATATAATATAAAACTTCAATCTAAATTTTTACTACACAATAATAATTTACGCTAAATGGAGCAATTAAGTTTTTCATAGCAAAATTCAAATTTATCTTAAATACACATTAAAGCTGCAACAATTACAATTATTATTATTGGTATTATAATTTTTTTCTTTAACTATCATTCTATTTCTATATCTCACGTAATTTTAATTGTACATATAACTTCGCCATTAAAAACTACAACCAGAAGAGCATACAGTTAAAAACAAAAGATCCAATAAAGATCGAAACCGATAGAGCCATGTTTCCTACATGGATTCAATTTTTATTCGATTTCATTGTAAAATCGATTTTAGATCGATATCGGAACAACTTGGGAGGGCTCGAGCGGTTTCTTTAATACTTTGAACGTAGTATTTGCGACATTTATATTGGTCAACAGCATTTGTTTAAACGCATTTAAAGCAACAGCTATAAAAAATTACGCCACATAACTTATCCTTATAAAGAAAGATAGAGGTGATTAAAAATTAAAAGAATTGTGCTTAAGAATCATTCCGTATAGTCCTAAGAATCTATAATACGGATTTTATTTACTTATTTAAGCTCTGATCCTATGTACTGAATAACATTAACATCGTCATATTGTCTACATATAATAGTGTGTACTGTAGTATTATATAAAGAGGTAAAATTTGATTGTTTGAATTTTGGATGTTTGTTTATTTGGAATAGACTCTGAAACGACTTAACCGATTCTGATAATTCTTTCACCAATCGAAAGCTACGTTCTTTCCGGGTAACATACTATGCGGTGTTGCCATATTTAAAAAGATATGGACATTCAAGAGTCATAAGGTAGCCATCTTATAAACTGGAGATTATTTCAGTAAGTACTAACTGATTTTGATCGACCGATCGATTATATCCTTCCCGGGAAATATTAGCTATGTTGTGCTGCCAATTTTTTTTAATTATTTAAAAAGAATACCTCTGAGAATTCTAAACCGACTTTGATGTATAATTCTTTCTCTGATAGGAAGCTGCACTATTCCCGCGTGATATAGGTGGTGCAGTGTTGCCTACATTAAAACCAATAAATCATCGCCATTTTATACTAATAACTACTACAATATTTCTTACGAACAGAGGCGGTGCAGTGTTGCCACATGCCACGATTTTTGATGAATAAATTGATCTTTCAGTTCGGTTCGGTAGGCATGTAGATTATAATTTTACTTTAAATACCCAAAGCGAAGCGCGGGCGGGTCCGCTAGTTTACTATAATTTATAATTAATGGATGCAAACAAACCGCATTAATTATAAATGCCCTAAAACAGGACGATGTACGTCACACAGCTGGAACTATCTCAAAGATAAATTCCGGTCAGTGGCGCCTTGCTGCTATTATTTGATTATTATAATGCATATACATAAAATGGTTTAACATACATTTTATTCCAAGTTCGATATTTTTTTATGAAGTACGGAAGTTACATTAGGATAACATTTATAATCATAATAGTGATATAGTTTTGGTACTGCCTTAATACACACATCTTACCTGTATTGAGCTCATAAGGCCTAGGCGCTTTTTGGTATCTATAATCCGGTTCCTTTCGAAATAACAGGATATTTATTACATCATTGCATTAGACATGATAACTAGAATCCATCCATCGACATCTCTCTGATTATTTAAAAAATGACCATTTTTAACATCTTTTGTAACATATTATATAATCATTTTATGTTACTAATAATAAAACGATTCTTAGTATTCCCGTAAACTTGGTTTGTTTCGTGTCGTTGAGCATTGAGGTGAAAGTTTTTGTATTTCAACGATACTATATTGAGTCTGCGATCGAGAAAATTTAATCATAACACGGACTGGGACATGACAAAGGATTATTGACGCATAAACGACGCGCCAGATAATTATAATGATCTTGTTCGATATAACAATAAATAAGTGCCTGACTTATGGGCATACGAGTATATTTACGTGCACATAATTCATTCTAGTAATAATTAAATACACGTTCTATAAAAGCTAACAATCTTTTTCTCATGAAATAAAAACATATATTTATTGATTCAGACAGGTATCAAAACAGAAATTTTACTATTTTACTAAAATTATGAATGTGACGATTTGTATGTTTATATGTTTGGATGAGTCTTCTTACAATCACATGTAAACAACTAAACAGATTTTAATGAAATTTGGCACACAGATAATTCATAGCCTACACTTCTTAACTTTTATGATGTGATGTAAAGTACACATATTTTATTATACTGAACCCCGCAGGAACTCTCAACTTTTTCGGGATAAGATATGTGTTAATTGGTACTACAATGTATCTGTACGCAAGGTTTTATTGGTATCTGTTCAGCCGTTTTTGAGTGATTGAGTAGCAAACATCCAAACACACAAAGTTACACCTCTATACTAATATTATAAATCTGAAGAATTTGTTCGTTTGAACGTACTAATCTCAGAAACTACTCCTTAGAATTGAAAAATTATTTTTTTGTTGGATAGACCATTTACCGAGAAAGGTTTTAGTCATGCTGTATATCGTCATGCTGCGATCAATGAGAGTGGAGCATTACGCGGATGAAATCACGCGGTTCGGCTAGTTTATAATAAATTTGTTTTATTATCTACTGTTGGTTCTAAACAGCACCCGTGCGAAGCTGGGATGTGTCGATTAGTGTTCTAACATGTGGACAGAATATGCGAGTAGCTTGTAACAACCTTTCAGACATGCGTAACCATTTGTGATTTTTTACCGGACCGTACACTGTAGAAGGCCTTACGATGCAATGCTATAATTTAATAATTTAAGGAACCGTGAGTAGTGATCGGTTAGAAAAATTCCTGATATTGAGCTTTAAACTAATGGCAAAAAGTCTGATAATTTTTTGCAATATATGATTGACAAATATTTTCTTAGAATCAAAATCGTCCCAAGCCATTAAAGCCGCAAAGCAATTGATTATCTTTATACATGTTACTGTACCTTTAACATACCCATCTATTTTTAAATTATACATATTATAAGATGTAGTAAATAAAACTAGAGAGAAAGTTACTGATAAATGTTTAAATTCAGAATTACAATTCATACCTCGTTCTCATAATTAACTTATTTGTAATTAACTTCATAATAAAGTAAGTCAATTTTGCAAGCGCCTTATTATTAATTCGTTTTTAAGTTTACGATCTCGTTAATAGTATGTTTTTATTTAAGTCGGTATATTTTCCAAATGACCGTTGAGTAAGAATTCTGACACTTAAAAACGATTTCTTGATATACTCAGTTCACTTCCATATATCTTGATAAGAATTTGTGAGACATATTCGACAGAACCGAGCGAAACTAAACCAAACATCGTTGTCTAAAAAATAACATGACATTATTGATGTCTTTCATTACATAAGTTTAATGATTCGTATGATTTTCCAATCTTAAACTTATTCCCATTTTATACAAATAAAACTAAATTAATTCATAACTTTTAGCAAGACTACTTGGTTGATTTGTATCACCAATGAACCGAGGCACTATTAAAATAATTACGTAATCTGTTATTGACATATTTGAAGTGTACTCAATGTATTCTATAATGTTAATCAGATGAAAACATTTTTCTTCATACTTGATTACTTGGCAATAATATTACATACAACTACAAACTGGATCCATACAGCACTCTCAGTTTTTCTTTAAATCTCTCTTTGGTATGTTTTTGTCATTCTATACCGGTACATGGCGAAAGTATGATGTGTGTGCATCATATTACCTGAAATATAAATGATATCGGTTACTAAAAGAATTACTAAATGACTTTTTGTTACATATTTTATCAGTAATACTCCATATTTGATACACTTGTTAGTCATTTATTACTTTAAGACTGGCTCACGCACTAGTTCAACTGTTCTATAATACTTAAAACAACACTATAGTAATATAATATACATGAATCGAACCTCCATATACACAAAGCACAATTATAATATGTAAGCGTCTTATTTAAACTTCCATGTATCTGAACGTCCAGATACATACAAATAAACGATTGTATAGAGCGGACTCATAAACAATTGCTAAGATAGTTTAAATTGTTGACATTTACACTCCAGTTTTGTTTACGATTTACTATCTAAACTAGAAGTAAACTTCGTTGTTTTAAACAGCTAACTAGTTTCTACCAGAATACTGTTTAAAAAGACACAAGTAAAAACTAAAATACTGATTACATTAAAAAAGAACTTTTTTAATTAACAAATATCGGTTCTCACTTCTGATGGGACTATCCATAGACACTGTAATAAAAATCAAACATCATTAAAGATTTCAAATTATGTAGCTATGTCCCTTCCGACTTTAAACATTTTCATAGTAAAGAAATAATTTGTTATTCTTAAAACTTAATTCCAGATCTAATTTCTTCATAACAAGAACATAATAAGCCCAAGTCAAAATCTAGGCAAAGTAATTTGTCCCTGGATAAAGTAAATTAAGTCAGGAGCTAGTTTTACTGTGTAAAGTCACGATCACGACTGTCAACCGCGACCATACGATGAGATGATATCTTACCACGAACTCTTGCTATGCTACCTTTGTCCAAATATTACACTTGACATCACGAATATTTGATATAAATAAACTTATAAATCTAACAAGCAGTAATAACAGTGCTTGTCTTTATCATCTCCAAATGCAATGATTAGAAAAGCAGCGTTGATATTAGATCTTGATTAATAAACATAATAACTATAATCTCAGTTTTAATTCTAACTGCCTTGCCATATTATATTTATCGACTACACTGTTGAGATCAGGTCAAATTAGTAGCCTTATTCGGCCTTAGTTGCTTTTTACACGTAAGTACATAAATAAAACAGAGTTGTTTGTTGTTGAACTTGTTCTTTGGTCTTGTTGTAAATGTAAATGTTGAAAAGAAAAAATATTATGTTTAATACCTTGCTTAGTATTCACACGGTGTGTTTTCACAAATTGAATATCCATCCAAATTGTATTTTAAAATATTAAGCATTTATTTATATGGAATTATATTTGTTGTATTTCAAAATTTTATTACGCCATGAATGATAATGGCGTTTGTGAATGTGTCATTATACACGTCTTTTCTTAAAATCGTGCGCTTATATCAATTTATTCAAACGTGCCACGAATTTACGGGGTTCATAATGAGGATCGCTAGCGTGCTCGTGTGTCACTAGTCCCTACTCAAATCTTTGAAAAGAATTATCGATAAAAAAGAATATTTTTTGCATAAGTAATGAAATAAAATACCCTCCTTTTTTAATTGACTTTTTTTCTTATTCTATGCACAAAATATGGCAGAGAATGCATCAGTCCGTTAGCAGCAATGGAAGAAAAAAGATTTATTAAAGAATATAGATCTATCCAAACCAGAAATGCCTAAAAATGAAGTAAAAATTATTTATGTAAGAGATTTACGTAACAAGAATAATCTGCGAGTTTTATTAAAACTTGCAGAGCGAAAATCGTTAAGACCGCTAGGTAAGTAAAAGTTTGTTTGGGATCCGACCCAACGACCATAGTTAGCAGTTTGCATACAACCTGAAATCCTATTATTCCAACTAACTTCGTAATTTAGGCTTTCATTAGACCTTTCTTAAGTATTTTTATTTTATTTAACATTTATTTCTCTTATGGTAACAGGATGATGATGATGATGGAGAAATGTTGCTATAACATTGAAGCAAGTTATAGTTATTGTAATATATATATATATAATTTTTTTTCTCACACGACATCTTAAAACTAAAGTAAAAAAGCACAAAATGAAACCTATTCTAAACTAACTATATAATAGCTTAAAATAACAATTTTCTCATTATACATAACAAGAGCTAAAAGTACACAATACTATTTTTCTGAACAAATGTTCATTGAATATTTTACCAACTGTTTTATACTCTGCAATGCAGACTTTCATTCTCATAAAAATATTAACAGGCAGTGGAATACGTTATGTCTAGCCTAACCAACGTTGACCGCTAATATATAAGCCTTCACTCGACCAACCACTTTCGCGAAACATGGACCGGCTTTTAGCAAAAATTTGATCAGTGAAAGTCAAATACACCATTACACCGTGCAGAACAGAAGGGAGCTTGATTAAATTAATCGATTCGAGTTCTTTACTCTAGTTGTAGATGTAAGTAGATATATAAAGTATACCTGTAAATATATATAGGTAACATCCGCTGTGAAATCATCCAGTCATTCAGAATTTCGTGATGTGATTTTAATGAAATACAAACACCTAAACGCCAAGTGCGTATTTAGCTGTTGTATCTATATCAGTTAAATCGTGATAACTAATTTATCAGTGTAACAATCGATCCTTACATTTTTATAATAAACCTATATTAATAAGTTGATGTATATCTATGTCACACTGAATATAGTTAAACTAAAGTTATAAAGACCATATTGTAAACAATAAATCTATTAATTGTTAGACGTTTAAAAGTAGACCACCCAAAATATTAATTGATCTAAAAAAAATCAGGCAGTTCGATTTATTTCCCACCGTGGTGAAGTGTAATAAGACAGAGCTGTCAAAGAGTTTACAGCAGTAATATTTCACACAGCAATAATACTTTGAATTAATCGTACATTATTGAGAGTCAGCGTTCGATGTAGAGCAATTAAAATACAATCCGAATTTAAATTGTTATCGAACTTTTAGTGCATGATAAGCTAATTATGAAAGATTAACTATTAACTATTCTAGAAGGAACCGATGTAAAATAACACATTGTGAAGAAGTTTGTGTCGTTATATGGCAAGTGGACAGTCGCATTGCCATCGGCCGATATGGAGTCAATTTGCAGTAATGCGGCGGACAGCTTGAAGTAACTTTTTATAACAAGAGGTCGATGACACGAGGCTAAACAACACACGGTTTTAAATGTCAATGCACCGGGAAATATTTTCTCAACTAAGTCGCAAATATCAAATAATTATTTAGATATGATTTAGTCTGTAAATATCTATGCAACTGGTACCATAAATGTTTGTAAGTACATTTCAATCTTTTTACAAAAAAGTTTTACTAGGATACCACTAGTCACATCAAAAATTAGTAAAATAGGTAGAGCCAATATCGTCACTAGTACTTTAATAGTATTATAAGGAGACAGAAGGGAAAAAATCTTTTTTTGTATGGGAACACCGTGAAATTTTTATAAAGTAGTGGTGACGGTGTCAACCCTCTTACTTAGATCGAGACTTTTGTCTTGGATTGTGACATTCGGAGTGACTGGTGAGAGATTTCAAATTATTTTGTTATCTCTATTTTCTGAGGTTAATTAAAAAGAGTATGGTTGGATTTTCTATTTTGATAATTTTCAACTTATTACTTTGAGAGTGCTGTCTAATGTCAAAACATAATGATTATTTTTTTTATTTAAATTTAATCTTAGATCCTTTTAATATATATACAAAGTGTAAAAATACCTCCGAATTCATTCAACTATAATTATAACTAATTAGAATAGCTTTTAAGTAGAATTAAATTTTTACATTTCCTAGCATTATTTTTTACTTTTACAATTAACTGTGAAAAATGATTCAACGAAAAGAGCATGAAATCCAAAGATTGCAGTGCAGCAATGAATGAATATAGATGTTTAAGGTCTAATAAAGCTTTCCTCACAAATAGGATAGGATCAAATAGGTTACAAATATCTCATAATTTCTCCCTATAACTGTACCTATGCCTTATATATGCTTTTTAGTAGGTAACTAAAGACAAGCAGTAATCTTTATTCTTTTTCTTCATTACAAATCAATTTTATGAGAAATATTGACTCACTATAGGTAGATGCCGGCGTGAAAATATAGAAACGTGACTAATATAGCTAAGTGATTGCTAATGACCGGCTAAAACTAAATCACCGCGTAACACACGCGTATATGTGCCGTGTACGTTAGAACATGGCCTAGATAACTTAATACTTCTTTACATAGTAGTGATGTGTTGTCTTTATTTCAAAGGTCCAATTTAACATTTATTAATATCCAAAATTAATAATAGACATTATTTACATGCTTGCTTACTATTAAATTCCTAGAATTATCCTGTAATCAAATTTATCAACAATATAAATTAGGTACCTCAGTATATTTTTTAAGTCAGATAAGTATAACATTCCTATAAGATCGATCCATCTAAATCGGATTATAGAAAATTCGGTTTTTTGATATCGAAAAAAAAGCTGGAAGTTTAAAAATCAGTTGACTTCACAATTTGAAAAAATATAACCGTTATTAAGCTAGTTGTCGCCGTTTTGTCCCTACTACAGCGTTTTTAAAAATTCTTTCTCTAATAGGAAGCGTCACTCATTCTGTCTGACAATGTAGGCATATGGATTTTTAGATACCCTAAGCGAAGCGAGGGCAGGTCGGCAAGTAATATAACGAAGAATAAATGTATATAAAAATCCATGCAGAGATCTTTAAATAGGCAAGTTCTTAAACACCGTTACTGTCATAGTTGCTCCAGAATAATAGACTAACAATGAAATGTGTGAAACGTGACTACTGACTGAATATTACACTACATCTCTGGTACTGATACGCTGCCCTTGTTCTCTGCAAATGTTACTCCATCTCGCTAAAGATCTTTTACAAACAGAAGATATTGAAATTTACCACAGCGGAGTCAAAACTTGTTATTAAACCTGTGACTATAAAGAAAAAATTGATCATATTTAAACAGTTTTAACGTAGAAAGCTGTTGAGCTCAACATTAATTGATTAGCCGTCCCACGTAAGCTTTTAAAAACATAATTTTACTATAAAAATAAATGAGATTATTATAGATAAGCAAAATAAAATGTTTATTAAATGGTTTATCTATGTAGTTTGATATTGTTTATGGCCTTTTTTATTAAAATTGAAATCTATTCGTATCAAACTCAAACAGTAGCTTTTACTTAAGAATTACTTATATTCTATTATGCCGTCATGCTTCTACGTACTGTAAAGCCTTTAATCATTTCTCTTCGATCTTTAGAGCCTTCGGCGCATGGTCGAAACGCCTTTGTCGAACGTGATCGGAAAAGATCTTTCTTACCTAACAGCCCTTCCTAGTTTATAAACGTGCTAAGTGCTGAGAGCTATTAAGTCGAAATTGGATTGATAAACATGTGTTGTCAAGTTGAAACGGTCCCAGTATGGCCACAGGCAAGAAGTCAATTAGGTCGTATAGAATATTTGCGCTAGTTTTCGCGTCATGTCTTATCTCACGGATCCAATGGCGATCTCGAGAAAGTAATTGATTACAGATTTAAATCGTGCTGATGATGGATTATATTGTACACTAAGACATTAAAAGTTGCACTTAAAAGTTCTTTTGTATATTCTACTTTATACCATATCTATCATCACAATTTTTATGAACAATACTCCGAGAGATTTGTATTTATTAGTAAAGTACATCAGAACAAATAGGTAAGAAACCTTTGAGAATAATGGCATAAGTTGTAAAGGTTAACAGGATTCAGAGATGTCCACAGATTATCAAAACTTCCTTGTTATTAAAACTTTTTGATAAAAGACGCCTACCTTTGTTATAGCCAGAATGAAAGATAGAGTAACAAACTATCGCTTTTATAATTAGAATGGATGTTACTATATTATGCAGAATTGTACTAAATATGCTGTAAGTGGTGGGTCATGTCCGGGAGCTGCATCTGAGTGGCGCTCAGAACGCGCTGCGGCCTCGCTGATCCCGTATAAGGCAGGCTTTGGCGATGGCGGCCGACGAGCTTGCCTTGCAACACACGGCTTTTAGGTGTAAGCTATGAATTGTTGACGTATCACGAATTCGCTTATACTTACAATTATATGTCATATGAACGGGTCGAAGAAAATATTAAATTGTTTAAAAAATTGCAAGAAGCACAATTTCCGATAAATCCGTCACGACATAACAAAATCAATCCGGACTGACAATTTTCGATCGAAAAATTCATGAGTTCTAGCGAATGCTATAAATAACTCCTAAAATGTATCTCAGATAAAAATTGCTTCACTTCCAAACAGGGACGAACAATCGGAGCTTTTAGAGATACGGGAGAGATGTGTTATTATGTAGCCAAATATGGGATGTTGGGAACATTCTCCAAAACTGGACCAAAGGACGCCGCCGAGGACGGTTAGTAAGAAGTGGAATTACCGGCTTGAGGGTCATTTAAGGAGCTGATAGTTCCACGAAACCACGCACGCGATGTCCGTACTACTTTTGTGTAATGCGGTATTTGGATGCACTGGTTTTTTGCTAATTGACCAACGTGAATACATATCTTACGTTTAAAATACTTTTGTTTATTGACACCAGAATAAAGCTCTTGTTAATAACACTCCTGTGAGTCGGTTAAAATTGTCTAAACTAGTGTGTTTTTGCTGTATTTTCGCTCAATTCAGGATTACTTAGGTCTAGTTTAATACAATTATTATTTTGATAATTTTTTATTACGATAAATGTTGGACAGCGGCTGAGGTCAGTAATGTTTTTAAGTCGCAAACCCTAGGCACTGCTAGGATTTCTGTCAAGTGTGAATGTTTTCATTCACAAGTTTTATACTTTTATTGTCTGTAACACAGTTACTATTCAACATACCTATTCAGTACCATTTTCTGTTTCTGTTGTCTTATCTAAGTAAGACGAGCACTACACTGCGAGAATTTATGGTGATAGGAAATTTAACATATTTATCAATGCGTACATTCGATAACCAAAACAGTCTTGTTATCGTAGTATCTATAAGTCTAAGTGTTTAATACTGATAAATAACTATTGGAAATATGACTTTACACACTCAATTGTATTAGAACTATATAACGAACAAACAAAATTGTGTACAAATAGCTTACTTGATTTTAACTATTGTATTTTAATACTAGATATAATAATTTAAACTACGAAGAACACTAAGACGATATTAAAATTGAATGATGTAAATGTAAATTTACGTTTAATATATTTTTTATAGATAAATATAAAAGTAAAATAACACGAGCGACAATAATCCTTTTATTCATATTTTAATGTTATATCTCAGAAAAGTTCAAAATGAAAAAAAAACTATGCAAATTAATTAAAACTTAAATATATCTTCTTAATTATCATTAACATTAAAGATTGAATTTGCAATTTTTTAAATTACAGGGAGTGAGTAAAAGAATGCATATAAATCCCAGTCCACTTCCCCCTGAGAACCCTACAAACTATGGGCAAACCCTAGTTTTAGGTAGATACCTAAGTTTATTAAATGGACTTTTATGTTAAATAGATAAAAATATGTAATATATTATGTTAAAGATGATCAATAGTCTTAGTTTATATAAATATGAATCATTCGGTCATCTTTTGTTGTTATTGGGTAAATGACCTAAGCGTACGTGGCTGATGGTGTGCGGCTATCCTCACAAGGGTCTTAGCCTGACTACATTGTAGGACCGTTCGTGAAAGCATCCAACGTCAAAGCGAAGTCCAGTTACTAATGTGCCAGCCGCGGCCGAGAAGATTGATACTTCTGATATAGAAATAACTCTACGCGCCACAAATAGAGGATGCAAATGACAAATGAGAATACATTTGCTAATGGAAAACTTAATACACTTGCTATCTTCTATTTGGCTAATTTTTAAAACCATAGATAACAAATATTTTTAATCTTTGCATAATTTATAAGCACTTTAAAGCAGACGCGTCAATACAATTTGATTGATGTATCATATTTAAAATATAAAAAGTATAGTTTAAATTAATGGATATTTTTTTTTTTTATAAAAAGATAACTAGTAGTTTGTTTTTTTTTTACAAACTACTAGTAATCTTGTTCTCCCCTCCAAGTAAGCTGGAATGCTTG
>JAOPUB010066702.1:0-14062 GCA_027564055.1 Neptis clinioides
AAATATCATATAATTTTCTGTATGGCCGCATTAAGGTATTTAAACGTAGGCGTTGTAGTCTTGGGGTGCATTAAGCGATAAGGAATTTGACAATAAAAGTTATCCTGTTTCCTCATCTTCTATTTATTTCTTTTTTTTTTTTAAAAAATTACTAGTACGGATTGCAAACTACTAGTATTAGTTGTCCCCTCCTACTAAGCTAAATACTTGTGTTAGGAGTGGGCCACGTCAGTAGTCCAATGACTGAGATTTCAATATGAACAAAAAAATATATTGATATCAACCTATGACTGTTGTAATGATTGGAATATGAAGTATTTTTTATTATGTCTTGTTTTATCTGTAAGTGTAATTATGTACTATGTTTTACGTACGTGTAAAAACCCTTTCATTAATTGGCCTTTGGAATTGAATGGACTAATATTGATACATTTCGTAGTTTTCCAAAGAAACCTGATATTTCAGGTGTAAAATAAATAAATTAATTTTTTATAAATTATAAATTTCAAATAGATAATTTTGGTAAAAAACTATAAATATAAATATCGTATCTACATGTTAGTCTATGCGTAACCGAGGGCGGGCGGTATTCGATACTGCGCGAGCCACGCGGAAACCGCTCGCCCTTTGCGAACCTTTGTTTTGCTGACAAGTACCATCGACCATCATGATCACAAAACATAGCTTATCAATAAACTTCCTATTCAACAATTATTATAGAGTAACTACTGTTAAATAAACATTAGTAGATCAAAGTGCTCGCCTAAATACAGTTATTTCATAATTCTTTATCAATTTCAATTCCGTGCGAATCTTTGTATCCCCTATTAAAAGTTCAAAAATAATAAATCCAAGCAAATACTAAATCCACACATTCATAAAATTAGTTAAGATCTTTATTTAGAAATAATATTTTAGCGTTAGCATAATAAAAGAAGGACTATCATTTTATTATATTTCCGGTGGAATTACATTAGGGATTTGTAATCTCTTTTATATTTTATTTGTATTTAGGGAGTACGAAACGTTTATTTACAAATGCTATATATTAACGTTTTATTAGGATCATGAATATTGTGCGTTATAAATAACAAGATTAGGTGTTTAGTTCCTCGTATAGGGTAAATGCTTATGGTAGGACTTTTGTGGGGATGGATTATTGGTTTGTTCTAACTTCATTCTGTAAAAATGTAATGTATCGATGACAGAGAATAACAGAATGAGAAATTAAATGTTCTAACTCGTAAAACTCCTGTGTTTTTGAGCGAATATTCAAGTAATTAACGTTTAAAAATCAAAAATTATTCGTCACACATAGGAATTGTTTATTAACCTACGTGGCTATAAAAACTTTAATAGGCTAAGCTCAGACCGTATAAAGAAATCTACTTAAATAATTTCCTTCACAGCATTTTTAGGGGAGCACTCTTACTTTCTGTAGCACTCACTTTTATTAACTTCTTTACTACAACAATGTTTGTAAGCTAATGAAATTGTTTGAAGACTTATGAGATTTATATTAAAACGTTCAAAGTATTAATAAAAATATTAAATTATTTTTGAATAGAGGTGGGATACGAAAACAAATATAATATTGTGTTTCTATAATACTTGTGCGCAGGTTGTATTTTAAGAGGCTATAAAATAAAACCGTTCCATACCAAATCGATCACATGGCACTGTACTCGTAGTAGATATTGCACAACCATCTACAAAATAAATTTTGTTACAAACAAGTCTAGTGATGCAGATTATTTAAGGAATAACAGAAATAGAGGTTATCTAGACAATCCTAGATAATCCAAAACTTGAATCATCTACTTAAGAGAGAGAGGGTAAGGAGAGAGGGTAAGATAAGGGTCTACTACTCTATGATCTATAGTGTCTATATCTATACTGTATATGTATATTATAAATGCGATAGTAACTCCGTCTATCTGTTCGTCTGATACTCAATCTCCCTTAAATCACTGAACCGATTTTGACGTTGCCATATTGTGTAATCAATATATTAATTATTAATTATATTTTTGCCATATTATGTAATCAATATAATATTATTATTTTGTTCCTACTGCACCGATTTTATTTTATTTCGCTAATAGCAATTGAGATATCGTGTCGCCGTACTGTGTTACGACCCATACTGTAATAAGACATTACTATTTTGTTCGTAGTGAAGCGATTTTAATCTCCTTTATTCTCACCTTTTTAACTATCATTTTTGTATTCTCTCTTTCTCTCTCTCTCTCTCTCAGTTTCTCTCTCTTTAATATTTTCAATAATGGTGCGCTACAGTCATCCTGATTGACAATGTAGACATATCTATACCAATATTATAAAGCTGACGACTTTGTTTATTTGTTTGTTTGTTGTATTTAGTGTCATCGGTATTTTATCATACACCAAGTTTTCAGTAGTAATAGTTGTAATTATTTTCTAGATACTTTTATAATCATGGGTTGTAATAAAAAATTAAAATAATTTCAACGTTAGTTTTCAACGTTAAATCGTTGATAATCTTCGTCGTTTCTCTCTAAGGTTTCTGGAAAATTATCACGTCTTCTGTTTCTATGACTACTTATATTTCTTATTCATATGTTAAAAATATTTTTTCCAACATTATATACTGTAGAAACAACATTATGTCGAGTTTTATATATCTCTTATTTCTCATACTAAAGCTTCTTTGAACAACCAGTTCCGAGAAATAAGCACCAAATAGAGAAATAAAGTATTCTGTCGGAGGATGTGATAGTCTAGTTTATGACGTAAAAGGAAATGCTAGTATTCCGAAAATGAACATTAATCTTACTTTGTGAAGGGAAGCGTCTCATATTCACGAGAAAATGTACTGACGCCAGTTGTAAACAGAACTGAAATTAAATTTGAGATATATTTTTAAATATTACAATCTGATATTCTTACTATTTGCGACACATTCGTGGTATGAATATTATACTTTTTAAATTACGAAAAATACGTTTGGGACTGAAATTATCACTTTCTCTTTTAATGACGACAGATATACCGAAAAATATACAAGCAGTAAAAAATGTGTATTTAAGTTTTTTTTAACAGTGACATAGCTGTAATATAAGAAAATCCTTCAATTGGTTAAGATTAAAACACAAATCGATACTGGAGTAATAATTAGGTTTATGAAGTAACACTTTACAAAATAATCACGTTGAGCTTCGAGAAATTACAACAATGGCTGGCTGTCGGAGTATTATCTAACATCCGGCGAGAAGGGACTTGTAAGCGGTTTGCAAACCTGCGGGAAATGAAAATACTAGCGATAGGCAGCGAATTGTTCAAACGGATAAATACAGGCTTATCATGCGGCGTTGTTTGCGTAAATTTAGTCTAGTTAATAAATATATAGTTCCTGAAGCTTTTTGTAAGAATCCCGTTCTCTACTCTTCGTCCTTCCATCATTTTGTTGTCACTATGAAATAGAGAATTAATCTATATTTAATATTATAAAGGTGAATAGATTGTTTATTAGTCTGTTTGCTGTCTGCGCT
Organism: Neptis clinioides; assembly: GCA_027564055.1. Taxonomy (NCBI): domain Eukaryota; kingdom Metazoa; phylum Arthropoda; class Insecta; order Lepidoptera; family Nymphalidae; genus Neptis; species Neptis clinioides. Next base: position 3,531 of record JAOPUB010066702.1, read on the forward strand.
AATGTCAGGAATACTGGTTTGTATTGATACATTCTTTTTGTGTTGCATTGTCCATTTATCGGGCAAGGCTTAAGGCTATATAACATCACGCTGTGACCAATACGAGTGGAGCATTACGTGGACGATGTCGCGCTGGTCGGCTAGTATAATAATAATGTTTTCGTTCCCTTTAAATAGCTTACAGAACTAACCTCGTAGCTCTAAGCTCCCCTTGATGACTCTTTGACTGCGTAGGCTATGTAACTGAATATAATCTTATTGATCTCTTATTCCTTTGCTATTAAAAGAAGGAAATTAAAAATATTTTAAATTTTTATACCAATCATAAAATTAAATTGCAATATCCACTCAGAATCCAACAGTGTGCCGATAAAACCTTTTAGACTTACAAAAACCGAGTTCTCGCCAAGCATTGGATCAATTTGGTGAAAACTTTGTAAAAGTACCTAACTTAAAAGCAAAGTAGGTACTTAATGAAAGTTTTCACTCAGCTTGAGCGTTGTTTCAGAATTCTGTTCCTATTTCTATTGAAAATAAACTTAGTAGTGTTAAATTAGGTTTTGTTAACCAAATAAAAAAATTACTGCTTTATATTAGGAGTCATCGCCTATTAATCTTTACATATTAATAAAAATTTAACTTATCACTTTGTACGCGCATCACGCTATAACGGCTAGAACAATTTTCATAAAATTTAGTGTTCAGCCATCTCTTATAAAATATGGCTGCCTTAAAAAATATGATACTTTTTATGCCTTATGAATTACCACATGACATACTAATCATCCAAAAAAAAAAGTAGAGTTCCTATGGATACAAGTGTTATATTCACTCTCAGATTAGATGAACTGAATCTTTAGCGTATCAAGAAGCGGAGTCACTCATCTAACTGTCCTAGATATAATAGAAATTTGCACTACAAAATTCTACACAACCATATATACACACGCAAACACATACGCACGCAAGCACAAATGCAACCACTATAGAGATTAAAAAAGATAAACTTTGCATAGTTTAGTAAAATTGATTTTACTAATTTTTATGCACTGATATTTATAAATTATATAACTTAGATAAGGAAGAGCTTGGGCTTCAGTGACCCCAACGCTATTATCAGAAAATGATTATTGGCTTTTAATGAATATTCAAAAACAAACTTATCTATACTCCCTAGAAACGATGAAGCAGTTAAAGTCGGATAGCAATTACTAAGCCAACCACAAAGAAGATCGTCTTGGCCCACTTTATACAACATGTTTCTCAAGCAAAATGATTCGAGACAAATTTCAACCAGGCCGAATTAGGACCGAAGGCCGTAGACCAGCGTAACCCACATTAGAAGGAAATTGCTTCCCACCACTGCTCTCTCTTGTCCTTGGATTTAAGATGGATCTGCTTTCCTAGCTGTTTAAAGATGACGTTTGTAACGAGTTCCTTATCTTTGTACACTAAGTTAGACGGCGACGTTGATACAACTTTACGCTTCGAAGCTGCCATCGTGAATTATACGTATGCGCCTCGAGATTGAAGAAATTTATAAACTTCAAGAAAAGTTGAACAAAGTATACTGTAAGACCTATATACGAATATTTCCCAATTTATAATTTTTAGCATAATAATAACATCACCAATATCCCTTACTTGAATAACTTTTGATCATCTTGTAGATTAATTATTTATTTATCAATGTCGTTGACATTCATCTTGATAATCTGAAGAAAATTTCTAAATCTAATGTGCTTTTCCAAATAGACACAAAAAAATGCTTATTTCCTTGTCTATCAATGAAAAATTATAAAAATTCTCGACTACTTAAAATCTTTATAAAAAATATTCAAAAAAATATCGCTATTGAACCACGACTACCAAACGTCATATAGGTATAGCATATATAGTTTATCTCTGACGTATACCATTTTGACAAATAGTAGACTAACGTGCGGAAACTGAAATGTCGTAAACGTATTTACAATCAAGGTCAAACGTATACTATCGTGGCGCGAGCTACAGTATGCGGCAGAGACAACGTTCTACGAAGCCGAAATAGGGATAATCGCCGAATTCGAATTCGGTCAGCTATGAATCCATTATTAAAGCCGTTCAATAATTGTCAGTAAGGAACTACGAGATATGTAATCACAACACTAGTATAATTCAATATTTCGAAATAAAAACGAATGAACTACTTAGAAAATTTATAAAACGACATTTAAATTAAACCAAAGTATGTAAAAAAATGAATTTCTTTCTAAATAATCTGTTTTTATCAGAATATATAGTTGTTTTTTTATTTCAAATCAAATATTGGCCTCATTAAATGACTAACTCCCCACGATTAGACAATTACAATAATAAAAAGGTGAAATTAAATATTAAATTTTGGCACATCTTCCTGTTTCTTTGATACAAGATATAAATTTTAAAATCACTTACCTCTTAGCGAGCGAACTTCTATTAACTGCTGAATTTCACTAGCTTCAGAACCGCTCTCTGATTCGGAACACAAAGAACGTAATTCACTTGCGGGATTTGTGATATTTTTATTGTTTGACGATATTCTATAACTAGTATCCGTCCGCAAACTGTCAGCACTCACTACACTTGTTGTACGAACGGGGGGTAAAGGTGGATTATTAAAATTACTCCGTTCATCAATGAGGAGCGGCTTATTATTTCCGGAGATTACCATTTCATCTTTACCCTCAATATCTAATAGTCTATCTTGCTCTCCTACTGATCTGTTATTCACCTTTTGTCCTTCAAAACTCACTCTTTTTGGTTGGTGAGATATAGTTCTTATATCTTGCGTTAATGAACCACGGCGAAATATTGGCATATGAGGCTTACTTAATTCTCTTTGGTGTAAGTTTTTTTGATAATTGCCTATTATATCGGTTTCGGAATGCAAAATGTTTCTGCTACTAACATATGAATCGGTCCTTCGTTCCGGTACGCCTCTAGTAAACGGTGAAGGAGCATTTCTAGCTGGACTCATATTACCATTTATGTCGGTACTACGCGGTAAACTATAACTCCTAGAATCAAGCACAAGTGAATTAGGCGAACTACAACTTGAATTAAAATAAAGTCTGTTATCATTTTGAGATCCCCTAATCGTATAATTTATTGATTGGCGTAAAAGATATTCATCCTCTTTCCTTTTAAGTTCCTTCATTTTCTGCCAGTAATATGCTTCGACTCTTTGACGGGTTCTTTCCTTTACATATTTATTTTCTGCACCTACGCCCTCTTTTGAAACCACTGTTTGTGATTTGGAAGTATTTGATGAAATTATTGGTGATGTTGATTTTCTATAAGAAATATCTGTTTTACTTGTTGAGTTCCTTTTCTCTTCAGTTTCAATCATTGTTTTTCTAACTAGTTCATATGGAGAAACCGTAGTAGGCATACTTGGAGTTCTATGACCAACTGCAATAGGAGAAGTAGGAGCGGAATAATTATAAGGCTTTTCTACAATTTTTTCTTTTTTAAGTTTTTCGGGGTAACTTTTGGTATCTTTGTCGGGTGATATGCTACGTGCTCTAATCGGTTGCATTTTACGTACTTCGGCTTCTTTTTTAGGGGATATCAAAAACTTAGTGCTAACCTTTTTTATTTCTGCTCCTACAGATGCAGGATGTGCCTGTACTTTTGATGCTTTGTATATCTCGATCTCTTCTTGTGGTGTTATATTGTCCACGAGTTTCTCTAAAGAGTGATAATAAACGTCTGGATATGGTACTTGACATGACAAATCATATGTCTCATTTTGAGGTTTTGGTGGGACCTGTGGTCTTGCCCTGTATTTTATATCATCTGTTTCATTTCTATAAACTGGATTATAATGTTGTTTTATTGTTTTATTATTTTCTGATACTAAAGTGCTACTAGAAGAATGATTGCTTAGCATTTCGGTATTACTAAGATCATTATTATTCTGAACACGTAATGTAGTTGAAAGATTTTCATACAAACATTCGTCAAGCTCTGACTCTCTTTCAGCATATTCGAGAACACCTTGACGGTTTTCATAGTAATTGTTTTTACTACTGCTACTTTTGTTTGAATCTTTATTCATTAAAGTCTTTTCTTTTGCTTTATTCGAGAAAAAAATATTTGGAAAAATCTTGCGGAAGCTACTGCCTCGTTTCTTGTTATTTTCCGACATAATGAATTAATAAAATTTTAACCTGAAACAACATTGATTTTTATAGATATATTATATTGAAAAAATGTGCGGAACGGAAGAGTTACAGTAAATGTAAGATAAGTCCTGTAAAAAGAAAGCCGCATACAAAAAAAACGCTTTTTCTTACCCGAGGGATGTTGTTTTTAGCTTACGTGGAAAGTATTAATCCCAAGAGTAAGAAAACCTGTTTTGTCTCGGAACGAATGTTTTGATCAGTGCTTTCTTTGATCAAAACAATTTTTTTTATTCAAAATAATTATTATCTTTGAAAATCTATGTTTTTATGATACATTTAAAATATTTAAAATATCGGTAAATAACGCATGACGTCACTATATAGCAGCTTAGTTGTCAAAGCGGCACCGGATAACAGTACCAAATATTAATTTATATGAATACACCTTGTAAAGTTGAAATTTCCATACGATATTAAGTGACGGGACGATAAAGTTCCTTTTTCGAAATTGAAAATTACTACATAATTCTACTTTTTATTCAAGGTAACAGTAACACAAATTTATTCTGCTTTCGTTTTATTAACATTAGTTCTTTGAAATGTTCCCTATACATTTCTATTGAACCTTATTTAAAGTTTTCAAATTTCAATGATGTTTTAAAAACACTAGAGTAGTCTATAAAAGTATTTATTCCAATCCTTCATTTTCATTTGCCATCTGGCGAAACAATATAATAACAACGTCGTTTGTTGTCAAGCCTTTAGTTCGCTCTAATTGTTACAGATGGCGTAAATCCATTGTGTAAAAGTATAAAACATCTCAAAAACCTACTATTCAGAATTCTAAACATCATAAAATATATTAATGTGGTTAAATTTGTCAATTTTCATAGAACAAACAAATGTAACTCTACATTTCTCATAAAAAAAAATAATAAATTGGAGCGTCTATTTGTAATTAATGGTATATATACTTACATAAAAAATCAAGTTTGAATTTTTTTTCTGTCTCTTTGTTCTCTCTAGTTTTTTTTTTTTTTAAATAATATTTATATAAAAGTACGCGAAAACAAAATACGCTTCAGCGAAGCATGTTCTATATAAATAGTATTAAATAAACGAAATTTTTAACCTAACAAACCTACCAACGACACCTACTCTATCTTAGCGAGTATATCTAAAATCGTAATAACTGTATCCTGATATTTGGATAACTAGATAATATACGATAATTTTTATACAAAGATATAATTTAAAACAAAAATAGATATTAAACTATATCTCTTTTGAAGTGGGTCATTAGGTATCAAGAACAGCTAATACTCACCAACAATGACTCACAATGATATATATAACCTTATCGCGTTGTTTGTTGAATTTGCCGCAATTATCGCATTATGTCACCAATTGACAGTTAACATACTTTATTAATGAAACTTCTGTTTATCTACAAAGTATTGTATTGTATTAAATAACTCGCTCTACAATTAATTTATTCACATAACAATCAATATGGTTTTGAGCATGACTAAATTATAATTAATACTACGGACTAACCTTATTTTCCTCTGACAAACTGAGCACAAAAAACAATAACTTATTTGTTAGAAATACGCCGTCTACAACAAATCGAAAAAAATTAAATTGCCACTAGAAGTTTGTATGATATTATTAGTAAAAATTACATAGTTGAATATTATTAATGAAAAAAAAATTAAGTTTATAACCTTTATAAGCATTTCTTCATCATAGCTATAAATTTCCGCAAAGTTTGAAGGCCACAAAGTTGATAGCGTAAGGCTGTTTGTCCATTTAAATAGAGTCTGTTTTTAAGTTATAGTGGTTTCACTTCACTATGTTCCGTTTAACGCAATCATTTAGGAAGACAACTTTATATTAATTTATTTATTAAAAACTTGATCTGATAAGGAGAGAGTAAATTCGTAATCAAGCGATAATGACTTAACGGATACTTTATATATAACCTGTAAGTAGTTTACTTTTTATACAGGAAAAATTCTAAGTTCCTGATGGATAATAATAAAATGTATTTACAGTTGTAGACGCCTTAATTGCTTGAGAACGACCTGTTTTTCTAATAAATAAAATTTAAATTTTGGAGCTCGTTAATATCAGTGAAATTTATTTTTCAATGCCTATACATTTTCCATCTTTTGGTGTAATTTATTAAATAACATTTATTCTGGTAGCACGTCATGTCTCTAGGCAATATATAACTATATTTTCCCTGTAATGTCGTTATATCAATGTATTATGCGAATTATCTTAGGAATTAGCTTTGTTAAATACAGATTATCAACATTATATTGTGAGAATTTCATGAAGGAATTTTGAGAATGTTGACTTCAGCTTGCTAAGTTCATACAAATTACAAATCATAATGATTTTTAAATTCCCAAATATGTAAAGTTAAAAGATTTAAACTTTGAGATTTATATGTTTCAAATTCGAACAGTGGCTGAACGTATCTTTATTTATTGTTAATATTGATTACTAATATTCTAGAGTAATATTAAAGTGTTTATAATTTTTTTGAATTACCTATAAAATATAACGTTTAATATAAATCTTTATTAACATAATGAATTTCATTTCTAAAAGTCTATATAAGTAAGAGCCTAATCTAAAATATTAACGTCTCAGTTGATTTGATCGTCCCGTCAGTTTTTATGGTAGGAAAAAATATTAGTTAAAAATTATTTCATATTTAATTCGTTTATAAAATTTGATAAGTATAGAGAACGTAAGTAAACACGGGTATTTTACAAAAAATAAAAATACCTTATTGAATTAGAATTTTCTTTCTACAACTAGTAACTATTTCCTAATATAGAAAAATGGTGTGGATTCCTTAATTAATTTTCATATGGTGTTGTCTCTAAAACTTATGAGAACGATTTTGGTGTTTTATTATTTTTATGTCCAAATAACATAAAAAATTTTTATGTTGTTAATAATTTTCATGTTAAGAAATATGCATGTATTTTTATATACCTAATTGTTCAATTTCATTTATTTTTAAAAATGAATTTATGTTAAACACTTGTGTAGTACAATCCAACAAAAATAATTAGCAATATTAAGCAATAGAATATTCTTTATTAATGTATAAATATATATCTATAGAATTGTTTTCACGTTTCTGGTTAAAGTATGTTTAATTTAAGGGGAAAAGTTTGTTAATTGGCATCACTAAGTATTTGTTTTTCTTTCTTATCTGTGCAAAGTATTAAATTGTGATTCTTTAGGTATCTGTAGCGTCGATTGAGTTATTGACGTAAAGAAAGACTGTGTTAGTAATTTTAGTTTAAGCGTTCGGATCGGATATATGTAGTTAAGTTGTGTTGTAATGGAGAGAAACATTTTGTTTTCTTTGTTATTGATATATTGTTTGAGTTATACTTATCTCAATGAACAATAATCAATATACTTAAGTCAGAAATTGTCTTGTTTTTTTAATAGACGCCACACCTGCAATCGGTGTTGATTTTAAGATGTCTTGTTCTATCTTGGGATCAAAGAAACTTTTAATAATTTAGGTTTTCTAAGTGCAGTTATTATTAAATTAAAATTAAAGTGGTTCTAATTTGAATGTTTTCCAATTTGTTCAAAATGGAACTTGTTTTTATATTGTGCTTGGTTTCTATTGGATTGGCCTACGACAAAGGTAAGAGACTTAACATTTATTGTGTTATATGGAGTTGTCGTTAAATGGAGAGTATAGATATAAACTTCCCTGGTTGTCTAAGAACATATTTCCATTAATTTCGACTCAGCTAAGATTCAGTATAATGAAGGCATAAACTTTATTCATTTTAATAATTACCTACTTGTCTTGGCCATTGAAATATGTCAATGCAAGTAAAACCTTAGTGTTAGAAAATTGTAATTCAAATGATAATACAAATATACAGTAACAACTACTAACTGAACTAATTGCTGTAAATTACCATCCGGATAATGATAATTTGCACATTATTAATTTTTACAAAAATTATTATCTTTGCATATTTTATGGATATTTTATTGAATTATATCTTTAAACGATGAAAACCATCATATGTTGATTATATAGGTTAGCTTTGCAAGGACAATCCTCCAGTGGACCTTTCACTCTTTTGGCTTATATTCCCTTGAAAAAAATAGAATAAAGAGATTAATATTGCTTTGTCCTTAGCCTTATTTATGAAAACACTTTACTACTAACAAAAATTCTATAGACAGTGACAATACTTCTAAGATAACAGAATGGAAATAAAGTACTTAATAAAACCTAGGTTGGGATACTCAAGTCTCAACTGTATATGTTAATCTCAATATAATTCTATTAATATATTTAAACGCCAACTATTCCTTGTTGTGCATAGATGCAGATATGGTGGTACATTTCATTATCTTCTGTCTCTGTCACTTTCCCTTTCATACAAACCTTGCCCTTATAATTATTAACCTTATGTAATAAAAAAATATTTTGTATTAAAACTTTTTTTGCAGATTGTAACAATCTTTTATTTTCTGTTTCAATTTTTAGCATCATTCTATGGAGCCAGTTATATCTCATACCCTCTTCAAGAAGCTAAGGGGATCACAGACATAAGCTTCAGGTTTCGTACTCATCTTTCAGATGCTCTTTTACTACTTGCAGCAGGAAAAACAGATTACTGTGTAGTATGTATTATTTTATTGTCATGATTCATTTCTGGAATAAAAATTTGCTTGTATTGTCTGTTTGAATTAACTTTTAATCATATCTCTAGATTCGGCTGGAAAGTGGTAGACTCAAACTTCACATCAATCTTGGAGCTGGAGAAAGCGAACTCTCTTCATCTAAAGGAACTTATCTTAATGACACTCAGTGGCATCATGTCAGTATTATAAGAAGAGAAGCCAACCTGACTATGAAGGTAATGGATTGAATTATTAAAAAAACTAATCAATGTTTCATCATCATCACAACTTGTTGATTGCTCACTGCAGCCGGTTTTAGCTCACCAAGCTGACCGAAAGCATGTTGGCAGACTTCAAACACTATTGAGAACTATAGAGAACTCTCAGGAGTGCAGGTTTGTTGTTATCGTTCACTGTTATAGTAAGTGATATTTAATTTCTCAAAACACACATAACTCAGAAAAGTCAGAGGAATTTGCCCATCAAATTCAGATATTTCAAATATTATATCAAGTCTTAAACACTGGGCTGTCACTGCCCATCAATGCTTAATTAAGATCTCTTCATTCCTTTCAGACAAAACACTGTTAAACCAATTCATCATGTACAAATAAAGTGTTACTCCTGCAAATTTTTCAGCAATGTGGAATATGGGATCACTCTCTATTCACTCCGGGTGAATTAATGATTATTATAGTTATGGTGGTTGCGTAGGATTTTTCAAACCCACAATGTGACCAGAATAACTTTTGCTCTAGTTTTAGGGTTCCTTTTGGGCTTTTTTTTATGGGGTTAATAGGGTTGATGTAATATAACAGAAAAGTTATAAATATCAAATGACTGATTTTACCATATTATTATCTTTAAACCCAGTAATAATATATAATAGATTAAAATATATGGGAACAATATTTAGATTGTTATAAAATACTGTTTCCAAAGAACATTCAGGATGAAATTTAAATTGTGTTTGTTTGATTGGTTCTATAATTAGATTTTAACACATTAAATAAAGCATTAATTCAAGGATCAAAGTTAGTGTTTATCTTCAGTTACAAAAGTACACAACATCAAAGAACATCAAAGGTAAAATTTTGTGTCTCGGACTACTTAGCAACTTTGCGATTGTGACGCTTGTGTATGTCGTATTGAAATGAAAGGTCATGTCTAAAAAAAGAATTTGTTTTGAAGTACATTTTGGCCAACTTTTATGCTAAGAATGCATAAGATATAAAGAATCTTAATAAAGGTTTTAATATCTAAATTAAAATATAACATCGCCTTCACTGAATAAAACCGTAAAGTCACTTTGTTACAAAAATATTAACTAGTCGACCCACGCAATTTACCACATATAATCCTTAGATTATACAAAAAACATTTAATTAACAATATAACAATATATTGATTGTTGCAAAATAAAAATATTGAAGCACTTACGAAAGCAAACATATTTTACAGTTATCCCACGGGAACTCTAATTTTTTAAGGGATAAAAAGTATATAAATGTAATGTTAAGTTTATCACGTACTGCTGTATAAGTATTCAGGTTATAAAGTATCTGTGTGCCAAATCTCATTGAAATCCGTTTAGCTGCTGTCGATTATTGAGGAACACTATGCCGATAGTCAGACTAGCTCATTCACATACACAAATCTGTATATTAGTTGTGCGTATACAGTTACGTCATATCT
>JAOPUB010067007.1:0-14048 GCA_027564055.1 Neptis clinioides
TAGCGGGATGATAATAGGTGGATCTTCAGATGACTTTTAAAGGTATTCAGTGATGAAGAGTGGCGAATCTTCTGCGGTAGCATATTCCACAACCGGACGGCTTTAACTGTAAATGAGTCGTTGTAGCATTGTGAGTTAGATATTGGTGTGTTAAGTTTATTGTCATAACGAGAGCGTAATGTGAGATGAGAAGAAGTGTTATCTGCAAGATAAGAAAAACGCTCCTTCAAATAAGATGGGGCAGACGGATGATTAAGTATGACATACAGAAGTGTTAAAATATGTGAATCTCGACGTTGGCGTATAGGTAGCCATTTCAGCTGCCCGCGATATTGGGATATATGGTCATATTTCTTTAAGCCAAATATAAATCGAATACCAATGTTCTGCAAACGTTCTAATTTATTTAGTAATTCTTCCGATATATCTGAGCTGCAAGTATCAGCATAATCGAGAACCGAGATAATAAGACTCTGAGTTATCAAGATTTTGGTTTTTTGAGGAAGAAAATATTTCAACTTCTTCAAATTATGAAAGGTTGCAAAGATCTTGCGGCTCACTTCTGTAATATGCGGGCGCCATGATAAACAGTTGTCGATGATAACGCCAAGATTTTTAACAGTATTACTGTATGACAGAATAGCGCCATCAAATATAACAGGAGGTAAAAGGTGTAGGTTTAATTTGTTTATTTGTTTAGAGTTTCCTATAACACAAAGCTGTGACTTCCCTGCATTGATCAGTAGACCGTAAGATTTGCACCATGTGGTAATAGTATCAAGCTCAACATTTAGTTTATCGATTGCACTAGGGAGATCGTTAATTGATGCTGATATATACAGCTGCAGATCGTCTGCATAAAGGTGATAAGGAATGGATAAAAGTTTTGTTAGGGAATTTATAAATATGGAGAAAAGAAGTGGGGAAAGAACACTGCCCTGTGGCACACCAGCACTGAGTTGACACCAAGATGAGTAACGATCATCTACTCGGATACATTGCCGTCGATCCTGTAAATACGAGTGAAACCATTGTACGGCCTCAGGAGAAATATTAATGGATTCGAGGATGGCAAGTAGGATGTCAAAGTCAACAGTGTTAAAAGCGTTACTGAAATCCAGTAACGCTACTATTGTAACTTGTTGGTGATCGATTGCATAACGGTAATCATCACACACTTTAGTGAGAGCTGTTACAGTACTGTGCCCAGGGCGAAAACCAGATTGGAATGGACTTAACACATTATTACTAGTAAGAAATTGGGATAACTGTGAGTGGGCAGCTCGCTCTAATATTTTAGACAAAAAGGGCAGGATGGATATCGGTCTAAAGTGTGACAAGGTTGTAGGATTAGCAATTTTTGGAATTGGTACAATAATCGCTGACTGCCATAGACTAGGAAAGGTATTGGACAAAAGAGAAAAATTAAATATATGACACAAAATGGGCAGAACATGTTCTAAGCTAAGAAGAACCATCTTCCGGCTAATGCCGTCGCAACCTGTAGCATTGGATTTTACAGATAAAATGAGTTTTCTGATTTGATCCGGATTAATGGAATTAAAGTTAAATAATGGATAGCTGGGTCTAGGTTGTGTTAGTAAAGTGGAAAGAGTGTTAGTTTTATATTTAGCAGTGGAGGGAATCTTTGAAAAATGCGAATTTAAATTGTCTATATCAATATGTGGGGGAATTTTTTTGTTTTGGCGACCAATTCCCAGTGTTTCTAGAAATTTCCACACCTCGTACGATGTTTTATTTTCCACTGAGGAGTGTATAAAATTTCTTTGCGCATTTCTGCAGGCTTTGTTGCAACGATTACGGAGTAATTTATATTTACTTTTATTTTCGTCAGTTGGTTTCGATTTATACTTGGACTTTGCAGAATTGCGTTTCGTCATGAGTGCTTTGATGTTATCATTCAGCCACGGTGCAGGGAGATGTTTTAATTTTACTGTATAGTTTACTTTTATTGTATAGTTGTTTTGTTTTTGTCTCGTAATTTCTATATCTCAAACTCTTTTTTCTATGGTGACCCTTATATATTCTTATATTCATTAATACTTACAGGCGAAAACCATCGTCAGTGGACAGCGTTCACTCAGATAAACAAACCAATAAACCAAGTGCCAAGTTCGCCTCATCCCGCACAATCAACCCCCAACACTCAAAGCCTAACAAACAGTGTTCAGGGAATATCGCTCAGCACACCCAGTCTATCAACACAAGCAGCGCTTGACAACGCTATCGCATCGATAATGAGTCCTACAGTTACTAGTGGTGTTCAGGTTATATCGAGTGGCATATCGATACCGCATGGTATGCCTATGTCGCAACCGAAAACACCAAATACGTCCGCCTTACTTACTCTAGTTAAAAGGAATAATGGGGATAATGTTTCAGGTATTTTGTCTTTTTAATAGCATTTTAACGTTACACAAATTATATGCACTTTTATCAATCTCACTGAAAGTTAGATATGACATTTCCGTAAATCGTCTTTTCATTATAGATTATCTACTGGTATATCACTCAGTTATTATATACTTCCTATTCTATTTATTGTCTAGGCCCAATAACTCTATCACTGGATGCATCGGGTAACTTAGTGATAAAAGCGAGTCAAGCAAGCGATAGTCTAGCCAGTGACGCATCGCTACACTACGTGCAGTTGCAGAGGCTCAGCTATGTGCCGTTTAGTACTGGTTAGTTATCTATATTTTACTTTATTAATTAATTACCTATTAACTTTATCTTAGTAATTTCAAACTTTTTTTCAGCAGAAACAGATATAAATAAGAATCAAAATCAAAACTTAAATCAAAGTATATGTCATGGTAGAGTAATCACTTATATAACTCACTATTTCATGGTTGGAATGCTCCTGTTTTTGTTTGCCCTTGTTTCTTATGACGAGCCAATGCCGTATAATAATGATTCTTTGATCTTAGATTACATTGATCATTGATTAGATAAAGTTTCCGTGTTATTATTGGATCTCATTCAATATACGTGTGGGATGGTTTATTACTAAATAAAAGTCTACTTATTAGTTATTATTTTATTTCCTTTACTGTTTGACATCTAAATTGTAAATAGAGAGAAATATTATCACAATGCGACAGACATTTAAACTTTAACTTTATTAACATTTTAATAGAATTATTTATTATTTAATACATTCAATAGACTTATTGGATTTAAAAAATGAAATATAGTTCTTGCTTAATTATGTATTGCATTAGATTAAAAATTAATTATTATTAGTAATTAAATATGTGTTAAAATCATTTATAATTCACATACTGAAAAGTCTTAATTTAATGAACATGTGTGTATTTGCCGTGAATATAATGTATAAGCCTATCTATAAACATTTGGATATACTGTTGTTGCCGTTTCTAGGATTATATATTTTTAACTAAGCAATTCGTTTACATTTTTAATATTGTCTTTACCTAAAATTAAACCTTTCATAAGCACCAGCGTCGCGTCACACAATGTTAACTAAATCTAGTGTTTTAAAATCATCAGCTTTGCTAATGTATACTAATTGATAAAATATTGCTTACCTAATAATAATACGTTTAAAATAAACTATACCTAAATTAGCAAAATAACATCTGTAATTTAATTACATTTTAATAAATATATTATATTTTCTGTAACTGCTGTCAAAAATATTACTCATCTACTGCTAAGCACTTCACTAAGCATGTTAAGTATATAAAATTCTAAAAGTATAATTTGGCATTAAGTACAGAATCAAAGATACTAACTAAACCACATTATCGCATAAATGCTCTCATTTGCCTATTTTGACTCTTCAAGGACTCTTCTGCTCTCTCCGCTTGTAAAAGCATATGGTCTAACTTACTAACTTGATTTGAAACTTGCTTACGATGATCAATAGCTGCAGGTTTACGCAACAAAGAGGTATTTTCAACAATTTCCATAGCCTCTAAGTCTGCTAAAGCCGAATTAATATCGCCGCCATTTTGTTCGAGTTTTCCCGCCCGAGGAGTCATCTCATTATCATTTGGACCAAGGCCTGTATTAATAAAGCCGATTTCGGAATTTTTAGGCGGCACGTAATCTTTATCATAATTGGTTTGACCAATGTAACTTGGTTCACTAGAATATGATAAATTGTCCTTCGAAGTCAGTTTGATGCGGAAGAAATTTGTAACGCTACCGCACACCCCCTGGAAGATATAAAACCTTTTATAAATTGCACTTTATTCGATAAGTTCACGTAAATTAATAGTTTCTTACTTACTCTTAAACGATTTAATTTTGTTTGTGTAGAATCTAGTATGGTATTTAATTCTGTTAGTCCACCGCTGGCATTTTTTAAATCATCAGATAACATGGCGGTATTCTGAAAAATAATGGAATTTATAATTATAATTTTAAGATTATACCTACATAAATAACATGTAAGAATACCTATTATTTTTGTGTATCTACTTTGTCAAATAAGTTTTTTTTTATTCAAAAAAGTTGTAGTTAAAATGAATTATAGACAACTGAAACGAAGTATTAATGATTTCGCAGAAACATAACATATTATATAAAAAAAACCTTGACCTAATTTCGATTTTTACTATATTCAGATCGTAAATAAATTAGCAAATTTCAGAAATATAGCAATAAAACTAATACCTCAGTGGTTTTTATATCAATTTCTTCAAACTCAACCACGTCCAAGTGTTTATGTTTTGATAAAAAATCGTCTCTGTCTGGTTTGGGCTGACCAAATAATTCAGCTCTCATGCACGCATCTTCATATGCTTTTACTGCCATTGTACAATGAAATACTTAATATTACAAAATTGAGAAATTAGAAAAATAGGTGCAACTATATTTCTTTGGAATCGCTTTTGTCTTTCTAAGAGCGTCTTCCTTTATATTCAGTCAGGGTTACCTACTGCGCTAGAATAAGTATTGATTTTACGCCTCCAGTTGATTTCATTCTATCTAAATATCTTTCATCTATAAAATAAGACTATGCCTAACTGATATTACCTTTAAAATTATTTGAACGTTTTAATTCTGCTTATTGTTTATTTATATTTAAGTAAAAACAATTATACAAAATCTTAACATTTCAAATTCCCGCCACTATACACAATACGCATTGCTATATTTTAATTCTTCTCTATAATTTTGAATTTATTTATTTTTATAATTATAATGATTACTTACAAAAGCGAGTGAAAAGGCAATAAGCTAAAAAAATATCTAACTAACTAAAATAGCTAACGTCTCGTCTTAAGAGTAACTAAATTTCTTGAATTCTATGTTTTATAGTACCAGCATGAATTATAGAAATACTTGGTACAAACAACGACAAGGTAAAATATTTTTGTTATAGCTCGAATAATTCCATTTATTAAGATATTCTTTATAACCTGTGGCTGATTAGTATCAATGTCAACGATGTCAACTGTCAAAGCTATATGACAAGAAAATGGCGATAATCAGGTGATCGCATTTCAGTTGTGAGTTGCAGTTTCTATCAAGCGTTTTCACTTATCATAGTATATCTATCTCGCTTGTGTATAGGGCTAGCGAATAGCCTTTGCTTTGTTGGCATCTGGCTTATGATAACTGTAAAGCTCCGGTTTATATAAACAATAAGGTTTAAGTGTGCCTTACTGCTATTTTGTTTAAATGATCATAAACTTATATACATCTTTGTTAAAGACTTGTACTGTATTTAGAGTAAGAACATTATCTGCAGCCATGTCTTCCAGTAAGTATAATTTTTAAAAATGCTGTTAAAGATTAACCTTTTGAATTTTCAAATGCTGCATTTAATTACAAATATTTTTTATTTATATTATATTTCATGTACTATTCAATGTTTATTATTACTAAACTGCACATTTTAACATTGGTAATAGTAAGTGGAGCATCACAGTTCGAGGGCTTTTTTCATATAAGCAAACAATTGTCATCGAATTTTAACAACTGATAAATAAATGATGTTATACAGTTTTTCCAATTAAATATTTGAAGAATATATAAATGCATTCTTTTCCAAAAGAATGGCTTTTATTAAAGTGGTGCAGGATTTATTGGAACTTATCTGATTAATTTAAATTTTTGTAGAACCTCTAAGCCTTGACATGTTAGACAAACTAAGGAACAATTTCTATGCTGATCCTAAAAACGAGCTAGCTCAAAATGCATGCTCCCGGTTCGATCCATTTGAAGTGGCCATCAGTAAGAGGAGGACAGACCGATCATTGCATGTATATAATATAAAGGTAAAGAAATAAATACCTATTAATTAAAAAAAATATTTTTTATTTAATGTCTTTTCTTTTATTAGATTGAATCAGAAGGTAAGCCAGTGACAAATCAAGAGAATACTGGTAGATGCTGGTTGTTTGCTTTTCTTAATGTTGTTAGATTGCCATTCATGAAGAAATATTGTATTGAAGACTTCGAGTTTTCACAAAGGTATGAATGCATCTTATAAAAATGTTAAGTTTAAATTATTTAGAACAATTTATCATTATGATAAAAGATAATTCAAGTATTCTTAAGTCAAATGTAGATGCACTTGTCTTTACTACACAAACATACTGTGCTAATAAATATAGTAAGACAAAGTCACTATCAGTGTTATTGTCATTTCTCCACTACATTATTTTATGCAAATAATATTTTATTGTATTGTTTTTTTAGCTATCTATTTTTCTGGGATAAAATAGAGAGATCCCACTATTGGTTAAATAACATAGTAGAAACCGCAAAAAAAGGAGAGACATTGGATGGACGTCTAGTAAATTTTCTATTAAAGGTATACATTCCTTTGTTATTTTTTAACCAATTTAAACAATTTTTTTTACTAAAAATTTGCCTATATTACATAAACTTTTTTAAATAATATACAAAAAGGCAATCTAGTCTCAAAAATAATATGTTAATAATGATTGTTATTATTTTCCTTGTGAAATCTTGACTGGAAGAGATTCCCACTTTTGTACGCTGTTTGTCTTTTTCATTTATATACTGTTTGTTATTTATATTATTTAAGGGTTGATTTAGTAGTAGTATATTAAAGTTAACAAATAAAATAAATAATATTGTTTTTTTTTCAGGATCCTATTAATGATGGTGGGCAATGGGATCTCATAGTAAACCTAGTAAACAAACATGGCCTGATGCCTAAGAAATGTTTTCCTGAGACCTTTAGCTCTAGACGGAGCTTGCATATGAACGCTTTAATTAAAACCAAAGTAGATAACAATTTTGAATTAGAATTATATTATTAATTAATGCATATTACAAATAAATGATAAAATTTTCAGTTGCGTGAATATGCCAAAGAGTTAAGATCATTGGTGGCAAATAAAGCTTCAGACGAAGAAATACAAAAGGCTATAGAGAGACAGATTACTGTTATTTATAATATTGTATCTACTTGCTTAGGTAACATATATATTACATCATATTTAATCACCTATTGATAAATGTATATTTATTTTTTACTGGCTTCCGCTTGCGATTTCGGCCGCGTGGTTTGTATGTTATATTATGGCTTAATTACACATTTTTTAATTTAGCCATAATGTTTTGCCTGCTGCCGTTGCACAAAATTTCAAGCTGCGACCGCGCCTGAATAGGATTAATACCACATTAAAACTATTGTATTTTTTTTAGGAACCCCACCAGAAAAATTCACCTTCGAGTATTATAACAAGGAAAAGGCTTATAATAGCTTTGGTCCTCTCACACCACAAGAGTTTTATGATAAACATGTCAAACCTATCTTTGATGTTAATGACAAGGTAATAGAAAAAGAAATTATTATTATGAAAAAAATATAAAAGAAATATAAATATTCTATCATTATCCCATTGGAATTCTGAATATTTTCGGTATAAAAGTATCCTATATGTTATCCAGTATATTTTGTATGTATGTATATTTCGCGTGATTGAGTAAGAAACATCCAAACATTTATAATGTTAGTTAAAGTTAGTGAGAGGAAATTTATTTTATTTTAGTCAAAACTTTAACATGTACTTTAATATGCAAGAATTTTCTTTGATGAGTTCTTTATGTTTTGATGTCATTAAAAAAGGTATTTTTTTTTTATATTCAGGTTTGTCTGGTCAGTGACCCCAGGGAGTCAAACCCCTTCGGTCAGCTCTACACCCTGCAATGTCTCGGGAATGTAGTTGGTGGAAAACAGACTGAGTATAATAACCAGCCTATCGATACACTTATTAAGTAAGTTTGATTATTAAAAGTATTTGTTAAGTAATTGAAGATTATATTAAGAAAATCGTGTACAATTTAATATGTATTGAAACAACTCAAAAATTAATTTTAAAATATACTTTTTGAATAGTTTCGATACATATTAATACTTATACTCACATATAACTAAAGTTTATTTACTATAATTTTATTTCAGAGTAGTAAAAGACAGCATACAAAATGGAGAGGCAGTATGGTTTGGCTGTGAAGTCTCAAAGCGATTTGAAAGAAAGAATGCATTAGAAGATTTAGATGCGTGAGTATAAATTTATCTAGTACTCTATATATTCATTATAATATCAATTATTTGTATCACACTTAATACTCAGAAGACCTAAAAAAAATTTATATTTACAGCCAAGACTACAAATTGGTGTTCAACACTGAGGTTCAGATTGGCCTAAACAAGGCTGACCGTCTCCTATATGGGGACTCTTGCATGACCCACGCCATGGTCTTCACTGCAGTAGGAACAGATGTTCGTTATTTTTTATTTACTTTTACCTTATAATCTAAACATTTGGAACAATATATAACAATCATCTTTAATACAGTTAATAGAATTCAAACTTTAATTTTATATATTTTGATGTATGTTACAGGATCAAGGGAAACCTATTAAGTTTAGAGTAGAGAATTCATATGGAGACAAGGAATATGACAAAGGATATCTTTTACTTACCGAGCCATGGTTCAGGGAATTTGTTTTTGAGGTAAATAATTCCAATATGCTATGTAGTATTAAAAAACGTCACTTCCCAATGTAGGTGAATGACGTCATAGGACATTAAAGTATCGAAATATAATATTTTTTCTCTTCAGGTGGTGGTAGACAAGAAACATGTCCCTGAAGAAGTATTAAATGTGTTCAAACAAACTCCCATAGTGTTGCCCGCGTGGGATCCCATGGGAACTCTAGCTTGCCACCTTTGTAATAAGGAGTAATAATAAATATAAGTACCAATTGTATTAAACAAAGATCTGCCCTGTTGAAGAAAAAAACCTAGAACACGCTTAATTAAAAACTTAACACAAACATATTTTTTAGCATAAACTCTATAAATATTTAAAATCACAATATTAATTATTAATGATTTTGATAAAACTAGCAGTTTTGATCACCTAACTTTATGATTTCAAAAAGATCTTCCCTGTTAAAGAGAAGTAATATTCTTAATTATTATGTTTTATAGTCAACATACAACCCACAGGTAACATTTTAGAATATTTTTAAATATCAGAAATCACTCCATGTGAACAATACTGTAAAGTTAACCAAATGAATTAACTATTATCTCACAATTACAAAGTTAAGGTTAAAATCTGATTATTGAATAGTTACAATATCTAAAATGGTGTTTGTATTAATATTTTATATCTTAATAACATATATAGAGTGAGCATAAAATAAATAATAAAAATAATATAAAAAAAATTCTAATGTACTCTTACAGGGTTTAAATAGCTTTTATTTGCAAGCTGATTAATATAGTATTAAATCAAGTAATAATTTTTTTTAAAGTATTGCATGGTGCTACTAGTATAGTTACTAACATCAAACACAAGTACAAATTAATCCAAAAATTATTTTCTTACATGTTAACAATGTAGTCATTGTAGTAAATACTAATTTAGGAAAGTTTGAATTCAGTAGTGTCTGAAAGTAATGGATTTTAATCTCTTATAAATTGTTTATTCTTTTAGGGAAAAAAATGGTGATTTTTCACAAAAAAATGCTCTCATTGTAAGCTCAATTTTATGTATTTGTATTACTAATAACACTTTTAAACTTGCTAAAAATGCAGCTTTATACTGAATTTAAAATATGTTTAAAAATTACAATAAAAAGACAATTCTTTAAAAATTTAATTATACGCCTGAAATTAATATAATCAATCCATATCCGAAATCTTCGTTTCTAAATTCAAATTTGTCAAAATAGTGTTTAAATTTAGAACATATTTTTAATCTGCTAATTCAAATCAAAATTGACTTTTAAAAATGTATTCCAAATTTGAATTTCGAATTCATAATCCAAAGGTTTTACATTCAAATTGTTTATTAATTTCGGACCGATAGTTTATATAATTGTAGAGTTTGTAAAAACGCGACCTGTATTAAAAAATGAATTAAGGACATAATTATAAAAAATTCATACAATTTGAAAATCTCATTTAATTATTTTAAAAATGTCTTAATAATAAAAATCTCGTGTGATCTATTAATTTGTTGCTCCAATATTATTTAGGCTTAATTTCTTATTAATATTTTGTACAGATACAATGTTTACAATAGTGCTTTCACGTAAACTTTTGAATGCACAGGTTTATGTTAAAATTAAATCAAATCAGTTGACAATAGCAGATATACACATTTATGCAAGATTTGAGAAATAAAAAGTGTCTGTGATCAGCAGCTATATACTGATGCCCTTGAGAGTGTGTTGCGTCCCTATATTGGTAGTTCAATGAATGATATCTGATTACCCAGTGGTTCTTACGTGATGGTCCTGTGTCCAGGAACCACTCACGTATGGCGCACCCTTCTCCCCAGGTAGACTATTAAAGCTCAACAACATCTCTGGTTGAAGACCAGCCTATAATATTGTTATAAAGATTAATTTTTCTGGTATCAGAATCCAATATAAGCATGAATGTGTAAATCCTTTTGTTTTATAAAGTGTAAATGTAGATAGTGATAACTAATAACAGATTGTGTTCATTAACTAGTTACCACCATGTGCTATTATTTGTACTAAGACAATAAAGTGTTTTGGAATACTAATTATTTTATTTCATGCCACCATAATGTTGCTGGGGTAAGGCACGCGATTGTTGTGGCATAATCATTCACACTAATAAGCAAGACAGTATGAGAGCTATAAATTGTCATTTTTATGGCTTTTTTAACATAACCTTATAGTAAGCGGAGATATTATCATATTCCTCACACTGGACAAGAGGTGATGAAAAGGCCCTTCTTCATTGCTGGTGTTATAGTACAACGGAAGCAAATTTTCATATATCCCTAAAAATTACAACATAATACACACTACTGTGTAAGGCAATATTTTAAACTTTACTAAATAATGGTAACTAAAAGAATTGTTTTCAACTCAACATTTTATTTAATATAAAATAGAATGTTTCTTAACCACTATATAATAACAAATCACTTCACTTTTTCCTTACTTTTGTCTTCTATTAACCTTTTAGTGTCCCTCAAATACTTTAATTTGACCCAAACACCTTGACACATTAGGTTCAATCGCACATCATGTGTCAATCGAGCAAATTCCGCGACATTTCTTACTATATGCCTAGAGGTTTTGAGGTTACCTTTCTGAGCAAATGCTATAGCAGAATATAATGTACTTCTAGCAGCTAAACTATCATCACCAAGCATTTTGGATAATTTGTACTGTCTCATTGAAATTTTGCCTGCTTCTTCAGCCTGAAAACAGTGACATTTAATTTACATTACATGAATAAACATCAGATTACTTGTAAATTACAATACAATGATATAATATAGCAATTTAGTTCTCACTCCTTAATTTACTGAATGTGTCTATTAAATGCACTATTCTAATAATTAACTAATTGTAATTCAGTTAATTTCCATTACTCCATAATCCAATAGTCAGTTTTTCTTTACTCAACCCAAATAGAAATCAACAATTGCAGCACATCCTAAAAATTTGATATTTTGTAGGGCAAGTACTTCTTTAATGGCATATTGAAATTGTGAGAATGCTTCAATGTTGTAACATGTGATTAACTTGTGTTTATTTACACCTTGGGTTAAGTAAAGAAATAATGACTATAATAATATTATACATTCTAATTTTTTAAATTATTAAACCAACTATTGTTTGAAAATTATTTATGTGATACTTACACAGTGCTCAAAATAGTCTCCTAAAGCGGAATAAGCTCCACCAAGAGTGGAAAGCCAAGAAAATGCATTTTCTATTTCTACCCTTGTCCATATTAATTGAAGCATTCTACTGTTCCTGCAATATAAAAATTTGTTACATAAAACAGTTTATATCCTGAATATTTATTGTTAACTATATCTCTGAGAATATTATTAGACATGTCTTGAATCAATCAATGTGGATAATTAGATAGAAAAAAAATTTCGATTAGTCAAAAAAACCCTAGCCAAAGAATTATTGAAATATTATTTAATATTTTCATCAAAAGGCATTTTCTGCAAGCATGCTGAAGAATTAAATTTTGTAGAAAAAGAAAATGTTACCTTAGAAATCTGCGTAATGTTCACAAAGAATAAAAAAAGGTCTCTTAAAATTCTTTTGATAAAAATGATTACCAGCAAATATTTTTAATTTTAATAAAATATTTGATAAAAGCTTAAACAATCTAAGAACTTGAAAAAAAAATATAGTGGACATAAAGCTATTCTTGTAGTTATTTTTAATACTAAATTACTATAAAAAATAACTACATATAATCAATTTATTTAAATTTTTAATATAATCATATTGTGAAACTATGAATCATATCCAAAAATAAAATCCACTATTATAATATAAAGGCTGAAAATTCATTTACATATATTTTATCTTAATAAAGTCATTGTTTTTAGGAGATCCTAATAACGTATAGAATTCATTAATAATTTAAATAGAACAGTAAAGTAAACAAAAATCTTTCTTACCATCCATAATCAATAACTTCCTTGTCCGGTGGTTCTAAAATTAACTTTAGAAATATTGTCTCACTATTTGGATAACCACTTAACTCATTCAAATAACTTATAACATTTGTTCTGTAAACATCTGAATTTGCACATTCCCTCAGGAATGGTTGCAGAAACAACGCTGTAGTACACAACTTTAACCCTTTCTTATCTATAGTTCTCTCTTTGATACAATAATCACCAATATTTAAAGGCTTACTTACACCTATACATTTGTAATGGTTATCTGCTAAGGTAATTCGGTCTTCTGATATGTAACAAATTGTGTAAGGGCTTCGAAAAAGGCGTACGTTAGTAACCAATTGCATTTTATAAATTCCAATGCAGATTTATTGTCGCAAATCACAATACAAAACAAATTATTCACTATTTTATGTAGGTACATTCATATTTCATTTATCACATGTGAAGTGTCAGTGGTGTCAAATACATTATACAAGTCAGATGTCACTGAAGGAAAAAGGAAAAGTGACTGAGCAAAATGCCTTTAACTAAATGAAAAAAAAAGACTTAGCAAAATAGGATTATGTATACGATGCCATATACATAATACATATTGGCATTTTTGTTTTGAAGCTTTAGTCTAATGTCTTATGTCTATAAGATTTGTAGCAATATGGTATCGTTTTACGGGGAATATCGCATTATTAATCAAATATCATAGACATATACCTATTTAGTTAAAAATAATAAATATCTGTAAACTTTAATAATATAAAATAATAAACAAACGAGTTTGAATAGTTTGTTTTTTGTTTAATAGTAATATCGATACAATCATTTGCGATACTTTGCGATGCAATATAATGTACAAAGTAAAATATGGAATATCACTAGATTGTGTGTCTTTTTAAACTAAGTTTCCTAATTCCTTAAAATTCTGACTGTTTGCAAATGTTTTGCAAGTGTTTCAGCACATGAAATCCATGGAACCATTGTGTCAAGAAGGGAACATTTAAAAGTTGAATAATAAAATCCGTGACATATTTTAAGATTGTGACGTAGAGATGTAAATGAAATGATAAAATAACTCTTATTTTTAG
>JAOPUB010067310.1:0-14021 GCA_027564055.1 Neptis clinioides
TTCCTAGTACGATGATTAAAAACCCAAGTAAAAGAATCTCTAAAATCTATCGAATTGTTGAATAATAATATCTCGATAACTATAATTTTCTGTGATTATCTACCTATAAGATGAACCATATACTATTTGTATGTTTGTTTCTCTATCACCCAAAAACGACCGATTGAATTTCAATACACTTTGATATACTTTATAAGTAGGTATTATTCTTATCTATCGACAAGGTTTTTTTATAAGTCTAAGGGCTATACTTACATAGTAAATTGCACCCGTGCGAAGCTGGGGCGTTTCGATTAGTTTAAAAATAGAAAAATATTTTTGAAATTCTTATTTCTTGTGTCAGTATATATGGAAATTGTATCGTTTAGATTTAGACTTTATTTCTTTTAAATTCGACGCTAATACTTACTTCTTTTTATATTATTCTCTCTTACAATTATGGTCTTATAAACTTATCTTAAACGTGTCCTTTTTTTAGATATAAAATTTATTTATGAGTACCTAACAGAAGAAATTAGTAACAGCATTAATTAAAAAGCGCAAGGGAAAAAATATTTAAAAAGAGAACGCATAGATAGTCGTCCGTGAGTGTACGGGGCAACCCAACGGTACACGCTATTTCAATCCAGTCGTCGATGCGGCCTTAACCGCCATGGGTCGCTCGCTGCGTTCCTTGTCCGCGTACACAGCACCCTTCGCAGCTAAGAATTCCCGCCAAGCTACAACAGGATGTCCGTTCTCTAAACGACAACGTTCCCAAATAGCTCCTGCTGCAACTTTAAATGAAGAAATATTTTCAAATGCTAAACCTTATTCAGAAGTACCAGGACCAAGACCTATTCCAATCCTGGGGAATACGTGGCGAATGGTACCTGTCATAGGACAATTCGACATCTCGGAGTTCGCTAAAGTTACAAAGCAATTTCTAGACAAATATGGCAGGATTGTAAAATTGGGAGGGTTAATCGGAAGACCTGATCTCCTATTTGTGTATGATGCTGATGAAATAGAAAGGATGTACAGAAGAGAAGGGCCCACACCCTTCAGACCCGCCATGCCGTGTCTTGTTAAATACAAATCGGAGGTGCGAAAGGATTTTTTTGGAGAGCTACCTGGAGTTGTTGGAGTGTAAGTATCTTCTTTTATTCAAAAACGACTTTCAGTTTATTATAATGATTGTAACTTTTGACTTATGTTTAAAAGTTGGTAAACATTCTCTCGACTTAAAGAATTGAGTTCAACTTTCACTTTTGCGCTACTAAGACTCTTAATCACGTACTTCTCAGACTTTATTATGTTGCACTACGTATGTAAGCCAGACACATTTTTTTAATAATCCAGTCGGGTCGAAGTTATTGCATATAGGTATCGTAATCGTAAATCTTATCTTTTTCATTTCCCCTTCGTCATATTTTTTTTCCTTATCAAGGTCTAATTCTGATCAACCGCACGAGAAAGACGTTGGTGTTAATTACGAACAAATAATACATCTCTTTGTTGAAAGGTTTTATAATAAGAAGTATGAATAATTATTACTATATATACAATATTAATGTTTTCTTTATCTTTTCGATTGATAGGGAAAAGAATGAATTAAAATACGAAAGCTTTTATTTTAAAAAAATGTTATCAAATATTTTAAAAAATAGAGCCTTTTTTATTTTTTAACTAAAGACTTTTTTATAGATTAAAAAATCTATCATAATTGCAATATTCTTAAATCATTACATATTTTAAAACCTAAGGTCTCATCTGTTAGTTTCTTCTTGATAAATTCAAAAACTAATAAACGTAACTTGGTTGAGTTTTCACAATAACCCCAACCATCAGATACATTTTGATAACCCACAAATACTTGCCAAAGAGCACATGGTCAATCAAAATTTTAAAGAAAATGATTGTCAAATTCCACCTGCATGGGATCCTGTAATGAAATTGATAATATCTAAAACAAAACCAAATTTTGCCAGAAACAAAGACACTGTAAGTAGTTACTGTTGTTGTGCCACACGAAACGTCAAATAAAAAGTTTAATAAAGGCGCTTATTAGTAAAATAATCGATAAATTTCAAAAACATTTAATTCAGACACTTGTCATTCAATCTGTCTGCGACCAGGAATACTGAGAAGTGTGCGAAACGTCAGGAAAATAAAAGATAATATTAACACGATAATAACCGTTTTTAACAATATTCTTGAAATGTATAATTATCGTGAAAACTTAAGAAAAATATTTGTTGTATCTCATCTCATCTCAAACATTTCATATTTTTTTATTATTGGATAAATCTAGAGGTCACCTAGCGAAGAACATTCTTTTAGTTTGTAGCAGTGGATATGACGCCCGCTACTATCAAATGTACAAAATTTAATAAAATTATATACACAATGTCACTAAATCTCGTGCTTCCCGAAAAAAAACCTATTATATAGCCTATAGTTACCACTTACCACTTCAGAAATGACAAAAGTCTAAAAGCAAACTCTGTGCCCAAAAGTTGGCAACATACAATTTTTATTGCGGGATTTCCCTATTTAAATAATTCCCATTTGTCTAGCCTAATTTCGAGGAGGAGGAAGTGATAATTCGATCGAGCTTGAATAAAATCAATAAATATTTACTAATAATAATATTGCAAGAATTTTTTTTTTACGAGAAATCTTTTCAATTAATTTAGTCCCTCAACTTATTTCGTTAAAGGGCACGCCCCTGGTTTGTAGGTAATTGTTTTGTCAAGAAATACTTAATGTTTGTATATAAATTTGCTTGTTAATGCCTTGTCTAGGTTGAATGTTAAATACACTTGTAAATGTATGATCCATCACGCGTGTAAAGTAATACAAGGGCGTAACTTAGACCTAGGCACTGAGGTGTGATGCAAGCTTTTGTTATCTACTATTACTTTAATAGTATAAATTAAATATTTCAAAAGCTTCTCAGTTACACAACTTAATTGATTTTTTCATGAAAACGAGTATTTAAACAAACTTTTTTTAACGCGAATGCTGAAGGGTTTTAATTTTTAACGTTTAAGAGTATTTTGGTAGAATTCTTTTGATCATAATAAACAGTCAATTTCAACTAACAATCTTTCATAATCAATTTGCAAAAAAAATTATTTACCTTTGCAGTTTGGAGTAATTATTTTTATTTTAGTTTATTAGGGGACAAACAGGTTAAAAGTTTATCTTAAGAGTAATTTGTATATAAACTAAACACAAAGCAATCAAGCTGCCATTAATTAATAATGACTTAAATGTTAAACGAGTATAATATCAAGTATAATTAAATGACATATTAGTTTAGTATAGTATCTATTAAAGAAAAAAAAAAACAATTATAAAAACCATTTTGGATCGTAGCAGTTTTTTAGTTGCATACAACTCACATTAAATAAATCGATATCGGCGAAACTATCATTATAAATCTGACTAACTCTAATGAGGAATGAGTTTTGGGCATGCTGTGTTCTAACTTTAGGTATAAAAAATAGAGGGGGAGTAGTAAAAAATAACTATTTAACTTCTAAGATATTAATTAAATTGTGTACAGAATAAATTCAGTAGTAAAAAAAATAGATTAGAAAGAAATTTATCTTTTGATAAATGTTACAAAATATGGTTTTGATGAACTGACTTACTTGTTTTTTTATATTAAATAATATTATTAAAATATGTATAACAACAATAATTGTTTATTATATCAATAGGCATGTATGGTGTATTACAAAACAATATAAAGTGCTAAAACGTGTGACAATGGTCCAATTGACACTGCGCTGCTTTGTATAAGCATTTATCACATACACGTTACATGACATAATGTTAACTTATTGACAATCAGTAAAACCCCATTTGATTCATAACTTGACATTGACTTTGTTATAATTTTTTTATAACAGTGTAATCAAATCCTTGAAATCATTTTTAACTAGGTACTAAGTATAAATAATTCCAAAGCAATGTAAACGAATAGAGTTTTATTAATTTACTAAGGTTTGATGATGAAATCCAGATAGTGATCAAAAAAATTAAATACGAGTAAAAATTTAAAATATATATTTTTTACTATACTTGCTATACTTACTGTACTTATTTCCTCGTCTTTAACTATTCAAGCCTATCTTACATTCAAGGATCGTTGGAAGAGATCTTTATTAGAGATAGATCCATTGTGCACAAAACATTTTTTTATGTGTGTGACCAACGTCTGATACAATAATAAAGAAACAAAAAGAAATAACTAAATAATATAAAAAGGTTAATAATGACAAAGAGAATAAATTTTTTTTTGGATCTCTCTGAAGTACAAAGATATTAGAAATTAATATTATCTGCATTACAATAAAGACGCGAATAAAGAAACTCCATTGGTTAGAATTGAAAAATTATATTTGTGTTTGATAGCTCATCTATCAAGCGAATGAAGTATAAATTAGCTGACTTTGCTCGGGTGCAATGAAGCGCCTGCCAAATTC
Organism: Neptis clinioides; assembly: GCA_027564055.1. Lineage (NCBI taxonomy): Eukaryota > Metazoa > Arthropoda > Insecta > Lepidoptera > Nymphalidae > Neptis > Neptis clinioides. The sequence goes on from JAOPUB010067310.1 coordinate 4,479, forward strand.
TTTTCCGCAAGGATTTTATCCCTACTATTTTTGTATAATAAAAGCCTAAGTTACTCCCTAAGTAGCCTAAGTTACTCTCTAAAATATCAGCCATCTGCCAATGAAAGTCCCGTTCAAATCGGTCCAGCCGTACCAGAGATTAGCCGCAACAAACAGACAGACACAAAATTTGTTTTACAACCTGTGCACTTAGTAAAAATCAGTTACTTTAACACTAAAATCAGACACTCCGATTTTATTTATTTGTAAGTCACACTTGTGCACATAATATTTCTTATGTGTGTGTGTAACCAACATATGGTACAAAAAATACATAAAAAATAACTAGATAATATAAGAAGGTTTGATACAATATGACACAGATATTACCGTTTTTTGTATCATTCTGAAGTACAAAGATATATTTATTTATAAATAATATAATTATTATGATATTGTGCTGATCCAAGCTCCGCTACCTTTATGCAAAGGCAAAAAAAAACAAAGCAGGCCTATCAAATTTATTTTAGCTAAATTCATCTCTTCAAAATATTGTGTTGTTTCGAAATGAATCATAAACGTTTCACTTTATTATTAACAAGAGAACGTGACAGAATTTTAAATAGAGTAAAAATATCTCTTAATGTTCGTTTTGTTTAATTTAAATCTTCACTGATCAGTTTTAAAGTCTAAATTAAAGAAACTTGTGAACTAATGTGAAGAAGTAGGTAAACCGGTGTGGGTTGGCCAAAGCCTTAAAATAATGATACTACATCGAAAATTTTACGAAGTTTTACAGTAACATATAACTTGTAACTTACTTATATTCTTCTTATTTGTATTTCTGGATGTTTATTACTCACTCACGCGAAAAGAGAGCGGATTTCAATTAAATTCCAAAGGCTACATTTTATCCCGTGATAGATACGCCTATTTTTTTATATGTTACACTGCACAATACGAATCTAATACTACATGAATCAAGCCTCCGTATACAACAACTTGTAGGCGTCTTATTTTAACTTCCATCTATCTGGAGCTCCAGATTTATTCAGGAGTGGCGTTAACAATACTTTTTGATATATTGAATATTACATTACATCCCGAAAATCCAAAGCTGCCACGGGATAGTAATGAACATGTTTATCATTGTTAGTTTCTTTATTTGTAAACTAATGAAGATGAATCTATTTTAATTTAATGGGAAAGAAATTTTTTAAAATCAAATATTCGTAATTTTAATTATAATTTGAATAACCAATCTTAAACTTAAATTAATGTCTGGATTAAAAATAGAATCGAAATTTGTTTTTTTTACAGACATAATATTTAAAATTATTTAAATTGCGATCTATTTTCAATAAATAAGGAAGGATAGCGGAGAAATATTGAAGGTTACCAACATCGTACACGCGTAGCGCGAACGCGAACGAGCCTCTGTTCTTGATTGGTTTGAAGTTGCCGCTAATGTGTTCTACACGCGCAAATGTTACATCGCTCGAATTAATGCATAACTTTCAACGACGACTTTGAAGGATGGTTTTAGCTCATCACTGTAGATATTTGCCTTAGTTCATAAATATTATGTTAGCAACACTTTAGTTATCTTATGATCGTTAGTCCCTACGCGTTTATATTAAGGATATAACCATTTGTTTTATATAGTAATTTCCAAGTGATTTCATACAGTAAACATACTTTAAAGTAGTTTAGCTCTCGCAACGCAAGTATGACTTTGATTGCGCGTAACTCATATTTAGGACCTTTTTTGAGGGACAAAGGGGGCCACATCAGTGCGGCACACGTGATTGGTTCTTATGCGAGGTCTCAGTTTCCGCGCGTCTGCTATTTGTCAAAATAGTAAACGTTATGGATATAATAGCCAATGCAGTCGGACAATAAATTGAGAATGCGCAATGTTCCCCAGCTATTTTTACTCAAACCTAAAGTTATGTGGCGATTGCTTTACAAATACTTTAAAATTAGCATTGCTGCGTATTCTTACCATTCTTAATAATTATTATTATTTTAAGATTTAAAATCATAAAAAAAGCCAGTAAGCCAGCGCCTTTATAAATCTATTGCGTAGCCCACTCCTACCAATAATAAATTTTATTTATACTGTGTTGGTAAGAACAATGTGTCAAGGAAAGTCGTATATATGCGCATTTTTTCAGAAGTATAACAGTTGTGCAACTTTTGAAACCACAACGTAAACCAAATCAATGTTGCCACAATTATAATAGTGGATGTGTACTCGACAGTGTAATTTGTTTTCAGCAACATAACAAACGTTTGAAGATCAGTTCAATCAAATAATATTAGTAATATTTTAAACAACTTAATTTATTACATCATATCTTGAAACGACATCACGAAGTTCGGTAATCAACTGTCAGTCTTATAGTATCGATGAAGTAAAATATATGATCACTTACTTCTGAAAAACGAATATATATACCGGCTATCTTTCCGCAAATCAATTATTAAACAATAAGCAATAAGTCACAAACGTACCTCAAAAATGTGGTAGTGTAGCTTTCTATCAAAAAAAGAATTTTTGGAATTGGTGCAATAGGAACAAAATGGCGATGACTTATTGTTTTCAAAGCATGGCAACACTGAAACACCTATATCACGCGGGAATAGTGTAGCTTTCTATCACAGAAAGAATTTTTGAAATTGTTGCAGTAGGAACAAAATGGCGATGACTTATTGTCTTCAAAGCATGGCAACACGGAACCACCTATATCACGCGGGAATAACCTCTTTGCAGAACTCAGGAGGAGCGCTGTCGCATTAAATCCGAACCGGACGACTGCCAACTTTTGTGTTCGATACGAAAAACTCGGTTTATATATAGTGAGGTGAATGAACGTAGCACTGACCTCCTTTCTGTGTGATGTTGAACGTGCGGAGGCGGTACGAGTCTTCGTCGGGCTCCTCCTCCGGCTGTGGACCTCTTGGAACATCCAGGAACGCGTTCGAACGTCTAGGCTGAGCGTGCTGTCCAGCTGGAGGCCTTCGCCGAGCTGATAGTCTTACCTTCCTTACCATAATCCTTCTAAGCTGAAACATAAGGTACAGAAACTAGCGTCGTTTTCTAGTCACGCAATTTTAATTAGCCTTAAGTCCCATTAGCCTTTGAGAGACTTCATCTACAACATGCATTTCACAAGCTGCTCTCAATATTGGATTTGCATGTTCGCTCTTTTGAAAACATTACGAGAGCTTTATGTAATCTTGAATACATTACTTGACAGTGAACACTATAGACAACTGGTTCGAATATATGTATTTCGTCAATCTGGTCTCGGATTTTTTGACACTGTTAACAATATTTTACCACTGATACTGTACGACAATATTATATAACACTAGTCGATCCGGTACTAAAAAAAATATTTAGGCGTTCCATAAAAAAATATTTTTATTTTGAATTTTTTCGGGATAAAAAGTTATTTATATGTTTCTGCCAAATTTCATCGTCATACATACATTCATCCTTTTTTTATTGACTAAATAACAAACATTCTAACCTTTTCATTTTTAATATTAGAAATAAGTAAGATTTAAATTTAATTTTCCACTGTCATTAAAGACAGTCTCCATCTTTGAATGTTACTCTAGGTAACAAAAAAAATTCAAGTAAATTTCGTAAATTTTTGCATAATAGAGTTAAGGGCCACAAAATAAAAGGGAATTAATTAAATAATAAAGTAGCAAATAGCTATTATTTTAATAACTTATATTAAAATGATAGATATAAAATAGAAGTGACAAAGCATGTCGCTTTACCTTTATCTTGTAAAATTTATTTGAAAAGTAGTCTACCCGCCCCGGCTTCGCCCGGATGCAATTTCCCACGTATTTATCCACGTATATTATCAATATTTTGTTACAAAAAAACATAATTTAAGCACTTACGAAAGTAAACATATTTTATTGTTATCCCACGGGATATTATTTTTCCGGGATACAAAGGTAGCCTATATGTTATTCCAGGACATAAAGTATCTCTGTGCCAAATTTCATTGAAATCCGTTTAGCCGTTTTCAAGTTATAGGGGAACAAACATCCAAACATCTAAACATCCAAACATACAAACTTTCACATTTATAATATTAGTAAGATTACAGTATAGAAACCGTGAGAAGCTGGTACGGGTCGCCTAGTACTTATATAAAATAAATCGATCAAATAATATATACATGTATATATATATATATATATATATATAACTTTTCGAATGTCTGTACGTAGATGATTTTTAATAAAACCTAATTTTTTATACTCTTAATCAAACCAAAAAAATTGCATATGGCTTTATTATGGACAAATCCGTGTATTGTACGTGCAGCGCTTCCACTTCCGCCGCGCATTATATACATTACGCATACATATCGTAATTCTTACTAAGCGTATTAAATTATTTGAGCCTATAGGATGTGTATTTAAGTTTACAAATTTTCAACATCAACATGATAATTTATATAATAAATAATCCCTAAAGATACCCACACAGTTCTCCTTTAACTTCATCGACTATTTTAATCCTTTTAAGTCTAATTTCTAAACACTTAGTTTGTCTTTGTGCCAAATTTCATCAAAATCGATTCAGCGGTTTCATCGTGAAGTCGTAACAAATAGAGATACTTTCGCTTCTTATTATTAAGTTGATAGCCCAGGTGAACATTTATTCATACTCGGGAGTTCCGAGTTCGGTCCTGGACACACATCTCGGATTTTTCTAAAATTAAAGATCACTTGCTTTAATGGTGAAGGAAAATATTTTGAGGAAATCTGGACTCTTGAAAGTGTGAGGGATACCAGGGAGATATGACGTTGATGCTCAGCTGAATGATTGTACTTTTGTAAACAATGGCGATTTGAAAAGAGCGACTGTTGAGTGTCTTGCCAGTTCTTCTCAGCAGAAAACTGCTCCCCGAACTGGCCCTAGCTTCAGACGAATTTGAACTGACTGACCAATTTTTACGTTTGAGAAGTACTTTGCAAAAAGTTTAATTGAAATAAAATATTTTGAGACCTTTGGTGTTATATTCGAAATAATTGGTGAGAGCGCACTAATTATTTTTTAATTTCTATTTTCTGAGGTTAATTTGTACTTTATTAGCATTTTGTGCAACTGTATAGTTGCATCATCCATTTCGTTAATTTTCAACTTATTACCTAATAACAATTTTTTTATTTAAATTTAATCTTAGATCCGTACAATATTATAAATAAACTTTAATAACATTTTCAGCAAAGTGGAGAATGAACAAGTTTGGTTGTAACAAAAACAGGAATTCCTAGTTTATACTAAATTCAGTCGTATAAGTTGTTTCTTGTAACGAAATCGTCTGCAAGCTGACGCTACAAAGCAGAGACAAAGTTGCAAAAACAAAGCAGTGGCAGATGTATTCCAACGTCTGCATTTGAAGCGCAAATTGAACTACTATATTTTGACATACAAGTATTTTACTGATATTATAAATGTTAAAGTTTGTATGTTTGTTACTCAATCACGTGAAAATGGCTATTAGATTTTAATACGATTTGACGTACATATACTTCATAACCTTGATTAACATATAGGCTACTTTTTCTCCCGTTAAATTTCTAAATTCCTGCTGAATATTAATTTGACGCCCCCATCGAATAAAACCGTAATCGGAAAACATAAATTTTACAGGAAAAATAAAAAACATAAACTTCTTTATATTTCGCGAATTAACACCGGAACATGTGTTGTGTTATATATCAAATGAAAGCTAATTTTTTTATCTAACTAATTTATATATTTAATTTATTTTATTTATTTAAGAAGAAACTTGAGAAAGAAAATATTACCGCAGATATTTCTGATTTTATTCAAAGCATTACGTTGTTGCCGTTTTATTCGTGGTCACTTTTATCTAACAACATTATTGCTCTCAATGTATGCATCTGTATTCGCTTATATTTGAAGCAATAATCTTCTAACGAAAGAATTTTTCTAAAAGACATTTATTAAGTGTTTCTAATTCTAAATTACTTTATTACTCCATTAATATCGTCCCCGACGCGACGCAACAGCCGCCGCCGCTCACAGCTCTGTTGTAGATGTTTTGGATTAGCATACTTATCATTTCTGTAATTATCATTAATATGTGTTAACATTTATGATCTCCTACAATAAATCATAAGTGGCAGTAATCCCAATGGTTAGGATTGGTGTGTCTTACTCGGGAGGTTCAAGTTCAATCCCACACTCGGACACACACCTCCGACTTTTCTAAGTTATGTGTGTGTATAGGTATCACTTGCTATAACGGTGAAGGGGATAATGTTGAAATAAATATGAAAATAATAAAACTATGTCAATATGACCTATCTGCTGCTTTACTCTGTATCGTGTCGGGCAATAGATGGGTGTGGGGGTGGGGAGTGGAGGGGAGTAGGCAGGAACTACGTACATAATTGCGGAGTATTTGCTCAGCGCCTCGTGAAATAACATCTGATGGATAACTCCTATCCGCCGCTATTGTTTTTAGTTTGGACAGTGTATTATCATATCTACTGTTCAAATATTATATACAGACATATTTTAGTATTTTTTTTATTATTTTATTACATAAATCCATCTTTTTTTATTGTCTGTCCGTATATGTCTGTCGGTATAGGATCGACAAGAAAAATAAATTCCAATTTTTTTCTTCGAATAGATCAGTTCCCTCTATAATTTAAGAAGTTTCCTTTCTTTGCTCTATATTTATTCAATTCTTTGCATAGTTTTCAACTGATCCAGGAATATTGAGTCATGTGTAATGATGGTTATCTTGTTATCCTTAGCATTCCTTCCCACAAACCCAACACTAAGAATTACGATCCTACTTTTGCCATATAACACTCCTAAGCTTTTTTAATTAATCCTACACTCCTCCAAAAATACAATACTTTGCCCAACTCTACATTGAACTCTAGAAATACTTGGAACAGTATAATCAGTAATAATCCTTTTTCCATTTTCCAACATTTTTCCAGGATTACTTATAAAAATCTTATAACCAAAAATCCTGGATACATATAGAGCACTAGCTCTTAGAAATAACTGGAATCATTTTAAAATACTCTAAATTTATCCAGGCAAATTCATAACAGTTCTAGAATATTCTGCAGTGCTCTACATTTATCCAGGAATATTTGAAATATTTTAAATTACTCAAAATTTGTTCAGGCATATTCAGACAAACCCTAAATTCTTTTGCAGTGTTCTACATTTTATCCAGGAGTATTTGGAATAATTTTACAATGCTCTACAGTACTCTAAGTTTATGCAGGGATATTCAGAATAATCCTAGAATCCTCTGCAATGCTCTAAATTTATCCAGGAATATTTAGAATAATCTTACAACCATCTGAAATGCTCTACAATTATCCAGGAATATTTGGATTAATTTTACAATGCTCAACAGTACTCTACATTTATTCAGACATATAAAGAACAATTTTGAAACCTTCTACAATGCTCTACATTTATCCAGGAATATTTAGGACAATCCTACAACCCTCTGAAGTGCTCTACATTTATTCAGAAATATTTAGAATAATCCAAGAATCATCTGCGGTACTCTATATATCCAAGAATATATGTAACAATTATACAATCTTCTGCAGTACTCTACATTTATCCAGGAATATAAGAGGCAGTCCAGATTCCTATAAACTGATAAACAAAACTTCCAAGTGCAGATGGGTAAACATAGAATAAGCATTAATACATTTGATAGAGCTACTAACTTTGCTCTACCTAATTTGCAAGTCCAATCAGTACTAATACAGCAATAAACATTATCATATAAAGGTGTAACAAAGATAAATTGTAAGTACTTTGTACATCGTAAATCATGTCGTAATACTTGAATCTGTAACTAAGCTCCGTACTAATATAAGAAGTGATCGTCTGTCTGTTTCATTAAAATAATGATCATTTCATTTACAAGTATATTTCATTAAAAAACCTTAACAAGATAACTGACAGTGGATGTAGAGAAAGAAGAAAAGTTAATTGATTTAGTGTTGTGAAATTACTTCAATAATAGATGACTCATTCTGGCTTACATACGGCAAGACTGTGATACATAAACATTTGTGTGTTTATCTGTTTCAATATTTAATGAATTTTAATGATAATTTCATTTACAAGTATCTTTTATTCAAAAAAACTTAACAAGACAACTGAAAGTGAATGTAGAGAAAGAAGAAAAGTTAATTGATTTAGTGTTTTAAATAAAAATACTAGAGTCAGTTGAAATTACTTTAATAATAGATGACTCACTCTGGCTTACATACGGCAAGACTGTGATACATATACATTTGTGTGTGTTATCTGTTTCATTATTTAAGGCATTTTAATGAAACCTTTATAAGACGACTGTAATGTAGAGAAAGAAAAGTATATTGATTTTGTTTTAAATGAAAAAAAACTAGAGATAGTTGATTTAATAAGGTTAACTCTGGCTTTCATACAACAGGACTGTGATAAATAAATAATTATACTAAAGAAGTATATTTATGTTTTCAAAGTCAAGCTCTATATATATAGGTAGTAAAGGAAATTCTGGCTTACATACGCTCTACATATTCATTTTTTTTTATTTATGGGTTCTTCATGTTCTCAAAATTCTATTCATGTAGAGTCGCAGGTAAAGTTCTGTATCTAAGTGTAATGTCTACTTGTAAGTAGCAAGGACGGGTGTTCACGTAAAAGTTGTTTTCTGTGTTGCTTCTCGTTAGCATTGGTAGAGCTTTAATATGGATCTATTTGTAAGGAAATTAAGCTTACATTGTACACATAATAATGTCATAAACTAAATAATATATTTGCTCTATCTTAATCCTTGCTCTACATAATTGTTTTATGAAGAAAATATTTAAAACAACGAAGTTTCTTCAAACTCTATATTTCTTATTATACTAATATTATAGTTCAAGAGTTTGTTTGTTTGAACGAACTTATCTCAGGAACTACTGGCTCCAATTGGAAAATTCTTTTTGTGTTGGATAGTCCATTTATCGAGGAAGGTTTTAAGGTATACAACATCGCGCTGCGACTCATAGGACTGGACCATCATGCGAATTAAGCTGCGCCGGTCGGCTAGTTAGTTATTTAACTAATAACACTCATTGGTTTTGTTTGTTGGTTTTGCTCCTGTTTCTTAGGTATACAAAATTAATAATAATTAAATTTATTATTAACAATTAAAATTAAAAAAAAAATACTTAAAGTATTTTCTTTGGTATATTTCATTTACCTTCATTCTTTTACATTTATCATTCAGAATCATTAAAATAGTCAAACGCTTACCCCATTTACTATCCATTATTCCCTAAGAATTTTATAATTTCCGGGATAAAAAGTAATCTATAATATTTTCAAATCAATAATCAATCTATATACAAAACAATAACATCGATTTTTCTCTTCACAACAGTGTAACAGAAAGACAAACAGACACACTACATTTATTACAAGTCCACATTTATGGATGAAATATTTCAACCATAAATACATTTAGAGGT
>JAOPUB010067416.1:0-20161 GCA_027564055.1 Neptis clinioides
TACGAGGCTAACCTAATCTAACGTAGCGTTTACTTAACCATGTGGTCTCTACATTGTAAGCACTTCATTATGATTAGTTCTCCGACATATATATCCCGTTTTTAGCTTTATAGGAAATTAAATTATAATAATAAATATGTGAACTGTACAAGGACAGGATGTCATTTCATTTCTCATTGAGCTCGCAAAAATAAAGAACGTCTAGCGAGTAATGAATAGCGGGTTGTATCTTAATACTGGATCGGATATTTATGATCATATCATTCATTTAACTGAACTTATTGTAACACTATAAAATACCTAAATTTAGTTCCGCTTGATATTCATTAGAGACGCTACGGATATTCGGCAACTATTTATTATTCGGCTTATTTTTTTTTTTTTGGTAGCTAAGGGACAAACGAGTAGACGGTCCACCTGGTGTTAAGAGGCGGCCTCTTGCTCATCGACATCGGCAATACGAGCGAGAAACACTTATCTTGCTGATGCGTTGCCACCTCGAAGAATGTGTGAAAGAGACGAATGAAGAGAAAAATGCTACGGTTTCAGTGGACCCTGACCCTGATTGAAGAGTTTACTAAAACTATAGCATCAACGAGATGGGAGAGATAGAGGTAAGTCTAGCACTTTGCGGTCGGATCCGCATGCTGGTTGTCGCTAGCCAGCCGGGGAACAGATCCTCTTCCACCAAGGGATGCTGGTTAACTCGCCTCTTACGAGCGACTGAGAAGAATTCTAACCCGGGATGGGAAAATTTCTTTTCTTGAAACTAATGTAATGATGGCCAACACGTCGATAGAAGAACCAGCCACTGAATATTTTTGAGTACATATACATTATTTTGAAGAGTCCCGTATTTTCTAGTTAAAACGCAATATGGAACACACGGTTTTTTACAAGACGTGTATTTCTATAAATCTCATGTAGATTTGAACTATTGTATTACTTTTTTAACAATATAGTAGGAAATTAAAGGCAAAAAACTGGTTCATTTTCATTACAAAAACTCAAGGTATCTTTTGCGGAATATTCCGGGTTTAAACCGCAAAAATAGCGGAATATTTACCCCCAATCTGTAATGTAAAAAGCGTACATTCTAAAATGATCATAAACATTGATATAATTGAAACAAACATAAATTCAACACGAGTGTTACATATACGAATCTAACTGGTTCAATAACGGTATACTTAACGATTGTTCTGACCAATCAATTTTAATCTTTAAAGGCCATACTTGTAACTCATCAATGTCGTTTTCAAGTCAGGTGATCTGATTTTTTTCTTTGTATTCTTGTTACTGTTTATTTATTTAAATACTAATGACTTGCCTCGACTTTGTATATGTCGGAGAATAAATCATAATGATGTAGTTACGATGTAGATACCACGTGGTTACGTGAACCCAATTTAGATTAGACAGAGAATATGGACAGTGAAGGTAGTTCCCTCTAAGGTAAGCCCTTTTAAACCTACACGCTTGGTTTCAAGTCCAAGCCACTGCGCTGTGTTCCTGTCATATTATTAAGAAATCGTAACGTCCAGTTATATCCTGATTGAATAACGCCCGTAGTTCTTTTCCTTTTTTGTACTTTATATTCTAAAATATATATACCACTTAGAATTTTTACATACAATACCAAGCCACGCGAATTTATTCGCACGATGCTCCGGTCCTATGGATGGTAGCATGTTATTTTATAGCCTTGATAAATGGACTATCCAACACAAAAATATTTTTTAAATCGAACCACTAGCTCCTGAGATTAGCGCGTTCAAACAAACAAACTCTTCAGCTTTATATGATTAGAATATATGTACAAATTTGAGTATTTTCTGTAAGATATAGGTATCTAGTATACGAAGAGATATACTTATATAGCACTTTAAATTTATACTTATATTATTATCTATCAATGGACCAGACTGCCTGCAGACGTAGACCTGTCTCAAAAGAATTCATTCACTTCCGTTCTTTTTCCTTATACAATTCTTCCCGTTGGGTTTAGTTAAGGTAAATTTATAAACTAGTTATAACTATACAATATTGAACCTTCAACCATATAAGATATGAGGAAAGCTGTTATCCAACTCCTGGTCATAGTCAGATCAGTTCCAAGATAACTAAAAGATAATGTCAGCCAAAACGAATATGTATACTAAACTTTCAAAACAAGAAATACAAAAATAATACTACTCGAAAGGTACTATGCCATAGTATATAGATATACTAGTGTAAAATTTTAACGTTCTTTTTTGATTATTTACTGTATAACGGAATAGAATCAATTTATTTTCAATAGAGATAACCTACAATCAATAGTATGGTCCAAATTAATCTAAAATCTTTGTGTTACAGACTGAAAATAGATTTGAAATTTGAATTTTCAATACCCAAATTTGTATTAGGAATATATTTTTAATCTATAATCTAAAGATTTTGGATTGAGATTGATTTTCAGCCGTTACGAGTAACATGGACCATTTTTGAATTCCATTGTGTATCTATACTATAATATTATAAAACTCAAGAGCTTGTTTGTTTGTTTGAACGCGCTAATCTTAGGAACTACTAGTTCGATTTAAAAGAATATTTTTGTGTTAGATAGTCCATTTATCGAGGAAGGCTATAGGCTATATATAAAGGTATAACATTACGCTACAGCCCACAGGAGTTGAGTATCACGCGGATAAAGTCACGCGGATAGGGTAGTAATCCTTTTAATTCATTCATTAAAGTGTCTATTTGTAATTAGAAATTACTAATTTCTCACTGCATACTTACTTTTTTACCTTAATTTTTTTTTTTAATTTTTATCTGTCTGTCTGATTACATCGATCTAAACAAGACTTTTGCTGGAAAATAGCTGATGTTATAAGGAGTAACTTAGGCTACTTTTTTTTTTAAATTGAGTTTGTAACACCTCAGCGAGGCGAGGGCGGGTCGGCTAGTTTACAATAAGAATATAGTTTAGGAATTATTTATGCTCATTGCTTTCAGTGCTAGAACATTTTATTTATATCCATTTATAAATTTAAAAAAAAAATGTTTTACTACATAGAAATAATAAATATTATAATACTAAATATATATGTAAATGAATATATAAAACTCCTTAATTTTAAATGTCCTAGAAGTATTTTTTTAGGGTTTTTATAAGAGCACTGCGACGTTTCTTCTATTGAAGCGCCTGTACGCCTCTTTAACTAAAAATATTATCTAACATTTATTATGTATCTAGTTCCCGAGATATTTTACGACATATTTAAAGTTTTGGCCCAACGTAACAACGACTAGGCCTATTATTCACACCCTGAATAGTATTCAATTAAACTCCGCTCTCTCCGTATGTGCGAATGAGTCGACCACGGCTTTGGAAAGCTGTTACTTAGACACATTTTAAACGTGACTTTGTCTATCAGCTCTAATATGATAATATCGACTATTTTCTATATTCAGTTGGCAACACATTTGATAACTGTATTGATAGAACATCAAAATCACGTGATTTTACAGACACATTGTCCAAAGTAGTCCAAATATAGTCAAAGTCCTGATCTCGGGACACAATACCCAGTGCAATTATCAATGCGAATGTTTGTTAGACTTTCATACCTAAACCACAGAACCAATTTTGATAAAATTTAGTATAGAGATAGACTAGACCTTAGACAAGAACATGAGCTACTTTTAATAACGAAAGAACGTTCTAAGTGGTTGAAATAGAAATAGAAGTGCATGTCGAATTGTCGAGAGAACAAATCAAATATAAAGTACTAGCCGACCCGCGCGACTATATTTGCGTGATGCTTTACACCTATGGGTCGCAGCGTGACGTTTTATAGCCTAAAACCTTCATCGATAAATGGACTATCCGACACAAAAATGATTTTTAATTCGATCAGGTAGTTCCTGAGATTAGCGCGTTCAAACAAACAAACTTTTCAGCTATATAATATTAGTATAGACTAGCCTACCCGCGCGACTCCATCCGAATGACGGTCTACTCTTATGGGTCGCAGCGTGATGTTATATAGCCTAAAGCCTTCTTCGATAATTGGACTATCCAACATAAAAATAATTTTTCAATTCGATCCAGTAATTCCTGAGATTACCGCGTTCAAACAAACAATCTATAGACAAATATTCCATATAACATTTTCCTCAAGTATTTAGGTCAATAGTGATTATAGTTTGAATGAAACATAACATTTGTAACTTCCTGGTTGCGACATATGTGATTAAGGCATAGTGTACATCATTGGATCAACTGTGTAAACTATTCCCTATAGTTATTTAAAGTTTCAATATTTGTATGTAAATGAAGATTTATTGTGAGTTCCAATCTCCGATCACTAAATAAGAACAAACGAACGAAGAAGTTTGATATTCAATCACACAAAAACGGCTGAACAGATTTCAATAAAATTAAGTACACAGATAGATAATAATCTGGATTAACATAAAGGCTTCTTTTTATCCAGGAAAAATTCATAGTTTTCGCATCATAATAATCCTACTAATATAATAAATACGAAAGTTGGTGAGGTTGGATGGATGGATGTTTGTTACTCTTTCACGCAAATACTACTGAACGGATTTTAATGAAACTTTACAGTAATATAGCTTATACATCAGAAGAACACAAAGGCTACTATTTATAGCGAATTTGTTATAAAAATATAGTAGGGATAGAATGGAAATATCCTCCTGGATGTTTGTTACTCGATCACACAAAAACCGATCAACAGATTTCAATGAAATTTGACAGACAGATATTGCAAAACCTGTTTTAACACATGGCTACTTTTCATCCCGGATAATTCATAGTTCCCGCAGGATTAAAATAAATAAACGAAATATAAGAAACCGATAATATTTCAGGATAAAGATTGTGTATGTAAATCTTATTAATAATCAAAGATAAAAAAAAAATAAGCAATAGTTACGTATATTACATCAATTATCACTTCTAGTTATAAATAAGTAACAGGGTCAACGAACTACTACTAATGAAAAAAAGTTTTGGCATACGTTTTAAAGTTATTTCTAAAACTAGGTTTGTTCAAACCATTCATTGTTTAAAGTTAAATTAACAAAAATACAGCAGATTCTCGTTTCGCTGAGTTAAAATTGATTTTTCTAGGAACTTTTTAATACTGTTAAAATTTACTAAATGGCTTAAAAATATCTGAAGTAAAAGAGTATTAAAACGTAAAACAATTCTCCAATTCCTCTTCTTCTTTAGTCAAAAGAATCAAAATTATATTCATCACTGTTTCTTGTTTGTTTACCAATTTTGAGTAATATTTAAAATTAACTGTAGGAAATGTTGACTGTGTGAGATCACTTGGAACACTGCATCAGATTTCTAAATTAAATCTACGAGACCCAATGTCAATCTTATATTATATAATTGCGAATAAGGCTGCGTTTCGACCAGGAATATGCGAGAATACCAGGAACTATCTTTTTTTCAGGATAAAGAGTATTATAGAGTATCCGTGTACCAAATTTCCTTCAAATCGGTTCAGCAGTTTTCACGTGATGCGTGCACAAACAAAGAGATAAACAGGCAAAAATTTCAAAAACTATATTTTTCTGTTCTATTGCTTATTTTACATGTCTGTCACTACTTTTTACTCAAAAATCTTAAATGTACAGATACGCCACGTCTACGATTTTGTTATACCTAAGTATAGATTATGGGTACAAAGTTAGTTTTGAGGGTTTTTAAAAAGATAGCTTTTCAAGTATTAAATATTTTAAGCTCCATTGGACCATTATGTACCTTTTTCATATCGATGATATTATTTATTTTTTGTTCAAGAAACAAAATGTTTAACTTTCATGAATTTTTGTACTCTTAATCTTTCCACTCACAAAATTTAGTTAACGCGCTGATATTTTTTTGTAATATTTTCAGCACTCACGACTGGTGGAGCTCTGTAAGTGTGAGTGCTGGCAATGGAAATGGAAATGTAAATGAAGTTTCATATAACGGGTTCATATAGAAGAAACGATTATTATCTTAATAACCAGTTTGTCCCATTCATATGGGGAAGTTCCCAACTTATAGATCAACCTAGAATATATCCTCCAGGAAAATTCCTCGAAGATGATATTATTGACAAATACTCAGATGAATATATGTTTCTCTCTTGTATTAAGTACATAAAAGAAGTGAAAAAAGGACCATTTGCAGAGCATTCCAATCAGTTATGGAGTATCAGCGCCGTAGGTTCATGGACTAAAATAAACCAGGGATTAATAAAAATGTACAAAAAGGAAGTACTTGCAAAGTTTCCAGTGGTACAGCATGTTTTGTTCGGATCTCTTCTTCCAATACGTAGGTTTTCACTCCAGCAATAAAATCTTTAATAAAATAATTCCTTCCCTTAACTAAAAAACTGCTACACTGAATTTAAATTCTCTCATCTATTGTCATAAAACAGTAAAACTTTAGTGTTGCAAAGAATGTCAGTATTAAATTATTACTAACCTTTTTATTTGTGTGTACTTTGTACTCCGAATCAAATTTTACAATGTGATATTAAATTGTAAATGTTTATATTATAATAACCTGTATGAATGATTATGTATTGGATTTTTACAATTCCTGTTTAAGTAATATAATTATAATACCTCCAGCAGGTGCCTGAATATTAATATTTTAAATACATAAAGTTTGTTAGTTGTTACTTATTCAATATCTAAATTGAAAATAAAATTCAAATTAAAAAAAGAAGTTAAATTAAAAGGTTACATCCACTTGTGTACATAAGATCACTTCATTAATACTGAAGATCTGTGATCTCTATGACTGTAGACCATTTTTAAAACACAAACCAATTCAAAACTAATTAATTAAAAAGTTTATGTTGGTAGATAAAATTGTTCCAAAATCGCCTGACTGGTGCTAGTTATAGAACAAGATTATCTAATGTAAGTATATTTTGTTTCTATTTAAAAAAATGCTTTTGTAGATAATTTTAAATGTAGAATTGTTAATAAAAATGCTTTTGTTTAAATTTTCTTTTATTTAAAGTACAAATTAAAAGGGCTTTGCCCAAAAACGATATAATTTATTTATTTTATTATAAACAATTTTATATACATCCAAAAATGTAATGGTCATAAGTTATTTAATAAATAAACATTTATTTTAGATTAAATTTAAATATTGTCTAGAATATGATATGTTAAGAATTATTTTTGTAAAATGTACAATTTTTTGGTTAGTGAGTTACAAGAATGAAAGAGAGAGAAAATTTTCGATGTATTTTTAAGGAAAAAGTAAAAGTATGATGTGGGGTATCTTAATATTAAAATTAAAAGGTCATCTTTCATTAGGTTTACTTTATGCCCTTTTTAAGTTTTAGAGGAAATATTAAGGATATAAGAGAACAAATTTCCTGTTCATATGAATATCTAAACTATCATACACTTGCAATTGCCTAATCATATTTTATTATACAGACTCAACTATCAATGTTTATTATCTGGTATACTACTAGTTAGTGCTTTAGATTTATTGAAGTGGTTGTTAAATAACGTGTAGGCCATGCCGACGGTCAAAGCTCCTACTACTAGGCCTTGGGAGATGACACGGAATTGCATGAGGTAGACACTGGTGCTCATAGCACCGCGGTTCTTATACGCGTAGGCTCCGTAACCAACTGCAGATGCCAGACCTGCTATTCCTGGAAATAACAACCTTTTCTTATTTTTTAATGCTATAACTGAAAATGTTCCTAATGTTATTAACCTATTGGTGTTGGGTTTTGGAAATATTGCATACAAAAAGACTGGTAGTTAAAACAAAAAATGTAGAATTAAGAGAGGATGAAAAGAATTTCCCAAATTTGCGTAGGTTTTTTTTTAATAATTTTTGTCAGTCATGTTAAGTGTTTGTCTGTAATAAGTAAAAAATGACGAAATTTTGTGCTATAAAGTCAGTAATAATATCGTCTCACTTTTTATCTTAATAAACGACTTTCTTTTTACTAAACACTTTCAACCATTCGTGCAATTTTAATTTTTTATAAAAGAAAATTATGAAATTGTGCGAGTACATGTAGGTGTTTATGTATTTCATTGTAAGTTATTAATATATTATTGCTCTAGCACACTATTTTCATACCTATATCCTGTGTGCAGTGCAGACCCTTCGTTGATGACATTTTTGTTTTTTTTCTTTAAAACATTGATATAAATGCTTTAAAATAAGGTTGGCTTAAAGAGATGGATAATTAGACATAAAGACGTTGCACTTCATAACTCACACTTTTCAACTTTAAATCATTATACGTAACTAGTTTGTTTAGTAGATTCAGATTTTGAATAAAAGATTTCTATTTTGATTTTCATTAGGCCTATTTTGTGGTGTGCAATATAAAAGCAGCTATAAAATAACAATAAACGAACAAAAAACAGAAGTGAGTGTAAATTGTATTTGTATGACCAAAATCAAAATCTTACTTACTTACCAATAACCATGAATGGAGATTCCTTTGTTTTGCGTGCTAATTTTTCTCCATGAGATTCTTCATGATAGTCAAATACGGGTTTCTCTTCAGCCATTATTCTATTTCCAAATGGAAAAATAATTTCGATTTATAAATAATTATTATTGCACCATAAAAATCGTTGTTATACCGTTTGTTGAAAATTTATTGAACACGAAGATAAAGATGGCTATATTTTATCTATGAGTGATAATATAAGTATCCATGTTCTAATGTAGTATCTTATATCTTAAGGAATGTTGAGTAAAATAAGCGTTCATAAGATTACAGACTGAATTACTTTTACTTTAACATTCGGGTATATTTATTCTTATGAAGCAAAGTAAACATATAAGTAATTAGCGAGATTGATCCATATGAGCGTGTAGAGTTGCATACTTGTTAATTGAAGCAAATTATTCTTATATTACACAAGAATAATTGTCTATTAAATGTCTAGTAAAGCATATATAAGTAATTAATTCTAAAGTACAATTAACACCGTTCTGATTAATTGACATCTACCTACGTCGTAACCGAGTTTGTTTAGTTATAGTAACGCTATATAAAGACTGAAACGTTGTAAGTATAATAGAATTTAAGCTTATTTATTTAACGTCGTTATAGAATGTAATGAATTAAGGAACACTTACAATTTCAACGGTCAAGGTTAGTAGCAGAACACTAGTAGACGAAAGCAAGATAATCCTTAACACATCACAGTTTGCGCACGCTACGATAATGTCCGTGTGCTGTGTTAAACTAACTCAACATTAAGTATCATAATCATGACGCATTGCTGACGTAATATTGTAATGTTTGAATTGGTAACTGTGATAGATACTTGTCTGTATTGAACACTCTTTAAATAACAGGCGAAGTGAGAGTTGTTCAGAGTTCCGTACAGTGTACGAGGGTCCCGTGCACTTCCGTAAGGTTCACAAGGATTGTGGGGGACTATAAACATGTTATATAGAATCAAAATTTTTGGTTTTTAAGTTTCCAATCCTTTGCTTGAAAAGTTGATAACTTTTTCAACTATTATATATAACACTGCCGACCCACGCGCTCCTATGGATCGTAGCAAGATGTTTTATAGCCTATAGCCTTCCTCGATAAATGGACTATCCAACACAAAAAGAAATTTTTCACATCGAACCAGTAGTTCCTGAGATTAGCGCGTTCAAACAAACAAACTCTTCAGCTTTATAATATTAGTATAGATTGAAATAGATCCGCATTCAATGCGGGTACATGGTTGATACAAACCATAAGTTACGAGAACAATATTTAGAAATTTGGAGAATGAGACAGTAGTTACAGTAAATAGTAATTTCCGAAAAGTACTTCTTATTTGATATTTTTTTTATCTTTGTGACATAATAGTTACAAAATATCATACAGTGCCGTAACCGTACGTCAATAAATATACACATCGACCTCTGAATACAGAGAACCTGCCTATTTCGTTTTCGTAGAATGCAATGGTAGGTGAGTACAGATGTACTCACCAAACAATTGCAATTAGTTTTGAATAGATTTCATTT
Organism: Neptis clinioides; assembly: GCA_027564055.1. Taxonomy (NCBI): domain Eukaryota; kingdom Metazoa; phylum Arthropoda; class Insecta; order Lepidoptera; family Nymphalidae; genus Neptis; species Neptis clinioides. Next base: position 10,055 of record JAOPUB010067416.1, read on the forward strand.
TGATGTTAAAATAATAATTGATTTAAAGTTGTACATACCATATGTATAGGGAAAAATGGGAAACTTTTACAGGCATATTTTCTTAACTTTTATATAACACTCTAAAATATAGTCATCATTATGTAGAAGCAGGAGATAAGTTATTAAAAAAAGATTATCCAATTTTATATCTATATTCTTTAATATGCCAAATTCATAACTTTTAAAGTAAAATAACAACATACATATAATAGAAACAAAAAATAACCCGTTTTATATAATTATTTAAATATATCAAATAGAATGTTTTTTAGGTACAATGTACTTAAAACTGGTATTTATTTTATGTAAAATAAGTGTTCTTACGACATTCTTACAATTAACAAATTTTGCATTTATGTAGAATAACAACATAGAAAAGACTTTATACCAAAGTCGTGAAAAGCTGAGGATACTTTTGAAACAATTGCTAACATTTAAAGTGATAATAATAATATAATACAATTTTCAAATTAGTATGGTAAATAAAGGTGATCAGCTTTACCCAATATGCCAACGTAAATCTACACTTAATAGATCACAGATAATAAATTACGTTTTACAAGAATAGAATATAATATAAAAGATAATCAGGACTAAACAAAGGTTTAATAAGGCAGCACAAAAAGGTTTTAATAGCAAAGACACTTTGCAAACAGCAAATACGTATAATTTATATATATATATAATTTACATAATAAAGAAATCATTCAAAACTTGTCGTCAGCCAAAGTTATTAAAATCATCCAATCTCGCTCTTACATACAAAACATTCTCTATGTCGTGTCTGTGTGAAAGAGTTACCTTACTATTTTGTTACCAATTACATATAGTGCGCAATTGCATCTACTACTCAATAAATCAATTCTGATGTAATAATTATTTAAAAAAAAAACAATGTTGCATTACGTGAAAGCGAAGGACGACATTATTTTAAAAAGTTTATGAGATATAAATATAGCATTTCAAATTTTCAAACAAGTTTTTATTCTTTCACGTGCACTGTACGTTCCTTTTTAAAACTCTCTACTCTTGCCACTTGCAGAATTTTAAAAAATTATATAAAAAAATTGTTAAAGTAAAAAAGTATTATCTTCTATGGAGGATAAATTGAACGATAAATTAGCATGAAACCTAAACATTAGTTAAAAAAGAGGATATTATCAAATCATATTATCCTAAATAATAAATTATGAACTCCGAGTTTATATTATTTAACATAATTCGTTATAATTATTTATATATAGATGATAACAAAAAACTATAATTAAATTTCAATATTATTTCAGAGTTCAGTCTGTCCAAGTAATATTGTCGGCAAGAGATATAATTAATAACCTACTAAGTTTTAATATATTATATATAACTTAAGGCTTTTATTCGATATGAATTATGTAAGAAACTTAGATATAATCGCTAAGTTATGACTGCCGTATAAAATAAATATTTTTCTAGTTCCTAGGAAAGTAACATTTTTTTTTATGAAAACTGTTAAGGTTTTGACGGCAATTTAAGATATTTAAAAATCATCTAAATTTTATTTCTTCCACCCAATATTTTTCTAGGTTGAGAATAATAAAGACTTTAATATTCAATAAAAAATTAAGAAATTATCAGAATCCATGTTATTTTCAATCTAAAAAATAATATCTCATGAAACGACGATTTTAGATTTTTTAACATTATAAATTTTAACAAGAAATAGTAATCATATCTTGTAAAAAAAGTAACATTGTTTTTTTCTTGTTGGGCCACAGAAGACATGACCCCCACCAAAATCCTCGAAAAACATCTTTTTAAAGTGAAGAAAATATCAGAATATTAATCCCATTTCTTCAGTTTTTCCTGCTGCCGCTCTCGTGACCCCCTACCCCAAAATTTCAAGCTACGATCGCGCCTGTTTTAGACTTTATTGAAACTCTTCAGTACACTGTTACAAATAGTAACTATTCTGTACAATAACAGTTTCCATTACTACCAATTGGTATCCTTTGCTTAGGATATTAGTGTTATAATGGAGAGGTCGCATTAGTGAGGATTACAATATTATATTTTGAGCATTTTACTAAGAATTTAAACTGTCGAAAAGAAGGAGACCTTCATTTAGCCCTATACACTTTAAAATAATATCATTTGCAGTATCAATAATTTTTGTAGCTATAGGGCACTTCATATTTGACAGCTTCTTAGTATTTAACATCAATCAGTATTTTATGGAAAATTACAATTCTTTAAAAAGAGACAAAGCCGTAAATTTATATTTTTTTTCATTGGTACTGACTGGGTGCGCTAGAAGAGACCTTTTCTAGTTTTTCAAAGTGTTTCCTTGCATTACGAATATTGATGAGTGTTGCTTCTGAAGGGATTTTCGGATCCGACATCTCAACCATGACGTAAGTGTTACTCGTGAATCCATCAATAAACGCCGCGAATACGCTGTTTCTCACCTAGAGAAATTAAAAATAAATATTATAAAAGTGCCTAACAATAAAATACAGTTACCTTGCAGAAGATTTTTGTTTATTGATTCTTATCATTTATTATTACTATTCAGTTTCTATTATATTCTTAAATTTACGTCACACTTTATTTGTCCTCTATACTTGTAAGGGTTTCTAAATAATAAATTAATTTTTCTTGATTATTTATGACTTTAATTTCCCATTAATACAGTTGGACGACGTGTTGCAATGAAGAAGCAACATAGTCATGTAGGTTTCGAATTTTTGATACAGACCTTTTCTTTTTTTTGTAGAATACACAAACCGATATTGCTGTTAATTGAAACATTAAAAAAATCTAATTGAAATCAAGTATTTATAGTTTCTATTATTATCAACATACCTCCATACTCTGAAATTGTGCTGCCAGTTTGGAACAAGACAACTTGAACTGTTTCACAATGTTGGAAACCTTCTCGAAGCGGTGCGCGTCACGATGCGGCCGACGCTGACAGTACGACACCACTAAAAACGTCGCCCGTTCGAATAATAATACCTATGGAAAACAATTTATTTTTATTTATAACATGTTAGTTCGGCAGAGGCTGGAAAATCATCACTTTGCTGCTAGAAAACTTTAAAAAACTGCAAATATACAATTATACATTATTTGTTATATTTGCATTCCAAATATAGACAGTAATATTTATTATTATTTAATAGTAATTTGTCTATTTGTCAGTATTTTGTCTATTTGCAATAAATTTATTTGAATTATTCAATTATTTTGCTTAAATACAACTTTATGAAGACTTTTATGATGAAATATTGAGTTATTTTTATGGGATATAGTGATCTAGTAATCTTTTACCAATGGCTATATTTCAATGCCAATTGATATTGCAAATATTGAATATATAAAATCATAGTTTCACAAAATAATGTAACCAACCTCATCAGCATCCACTATAGCAGCAAATTGTTTCAATGAGGATTCCAATGCCTTAACATTGGGTATTAATTTGTACACTATGCTTGACCAGGCTCTGAAATAAATAACTGGATTATTATATAAATGTTTCAAAAAGAGCAACCTAATTTATTTACTTTACTTAATAAATTATGTTAAACTGAATTATAGTGGTGGGTGTGTGTATCAATTTATTTGAAATAAGTAGGGATTGAATCCGCAAGTTTCATCATTCAACTCTACATCCTCACTTTGCTGAGGTGTATTATGTTTTTACGTGACTCAACTTTATTTTATAAATTAAAAATAGCCTAAGCCCGATTCCATCAGCTGCCAGTGAAAATCACGTTCAAATCCGTCCAGCCGTTTCAGAGATTAGTATTATTAAACAAACAGACATAATAAAAATTGCACTTAGTAAAAAGCACTCTAATTTTATTTATATGTATTGATGGTATTCGGAGGTGAAATTCAGCTATTAGCAGCATTCTTGCCACTATTCCCCTCGGACAAAACTTAAACTGCAATGATTAGGTGAGTCTAAATCTGTGTAACCTAAGAATTACAGTTTAGATTAGGTTTCTTTTTGTGCGTACTTTAGTTTTAAGATGTCGTGTGACATATTTTTTAAAATTATTTTAACTAGTATTGGAAAAGTGTAAAATAAAAAAATGATTTGTATGATTGGTATATTTAAAGAACTCACTTGTAAAGTGTCTCATCCCATATGCTAGTTCTAAAACAAGTACATTCCAAAGGTTTAGAGAGCCTTTTCAAGTCTTCTTCACGAGTTTTAAAAATCTCCTCTCGTCGCTCTTCTGCAACAAGATCCATTTTATGTACGAGACAAAATATTCTTGCCTCAGGTGAATTCTGAAATGTAAAATGAAGTATGCTACAATTTTGAAATTGATAGGATTTCTTCTACTTACATGATTACTAAATGTTATTTTAAAATTTAAATTGAATTAAAAATATAATTACAGTATTTATAAAGTTTTTCAGAAAGAATTTCTTTATATCTATCATTACAACTAACATATATAGAAATGTTAGAAATAGGATTTAATTAATAAACAAATTTAATTATATTTTTAAACTAAACTTTCAATTTTTTTTTTAATTAATATAATTATTCCTTTCAGAGAAGTCCAAAAATACAACAGGTATAGGGAGGTCTAGAGCAAGAGCGTCATTAAGGGAGAGGTATGTAAAGCCAGCTGCCCTTAGAGGAAAACAAAATGTAGTCAAATAAAAATGTATCATAATTCAATAAAATTCTCTCATCTATCATTAATTTTTAATGAAATTTTGAGTAATCTGTTTTCTGATTTATGTTCAGTAAAATATAATAGCCCTACCTGTAAAATAGCTTCCAGGCAAGATTGATAGTAATGCATATCCTTTTCCATCTCCCGACTCTCCACATCAAATACGTATATGAGGACCTCCACATTTCTGAATATATTGTCTCTCTGTGAGGCAAAATAGTTTTCCATAAAGGCTTCTTGTCCTCCACAATCCCAAAGATTAAGGACTAAGTTACCAAGGAACCGGACATGTGAATGTTCTACATCAACTGTAATATTTAATTCTTCTAAATGAGTAAAATCAATTAAACGACCTTTATTTTTATTTTATTACATTGAGGTCATACATTTATAATAATTCAGATTTTTTATTTCTTTGAGACAAAATCAATAAAGATTTAGATGTCAAAATGGAAATAAGTAATCTTATATATTATTATCCATATTATTAATGTGAAAATTTGTTACTCAATCGCACAAAAACAGTTTAATGGATATCAATTAAATTTGACAGTTACTTTATAACCTGGATACAATTATAGGTTACTTTATATCCCACAAAAGCAAGAAGAAATTTATATATTGATATTATTTATGTATATTAGTTAGAGTAGAAAAGTATTAAACTTAAAACTGTACTTTAATTATATGATTATTTGGTCTATTATTCTATGATAAGCATTTAAGTTGACATCTTTAACATTCAGCAACTCTATTAAATGAGTTATGAGTGTGAGTCATACACATGGCCTGTAAGAACAAAGGATTTAAACTTATTTCCAACACATATTTAAGTGGTAATATGGTAAAGCAAATTATGGTGCTTAACAGGAACAACTTGTGTACTTTAACAAGAACACCCATGGGTCACTGTCATCTGAGCAAGCATCTCATAACAGTTGGCATCATTGACACAGGTATGCAGCGGTGAGATGGATGAAACACCTCTTTATATCCTGTGTGAATGTGGTCCACTGGTACACAAGCAAAATCACAGACCTAGTAGGTACATCATGAACTATGAGGATGTGAGAGTTATCCCCGTTTACAGTTAGCTATGATATAAGTGGCGAGTCACAATAATCCAGAAATAGCAGTGATAACCAGGCCTCTTGTAAACTGGAAAAGCCACTCAAAATCAGAAAAATAATAACAAATATTTTGCCTGTTAAACTTCAGTAATTTGATTTTACAGAAAACAAACTACATGCACCAACTCACTAGGATAAAAAGTATTATCCCTTATTAAATATTTGTGTTCAATATATATAGATTCATCAATCATAATCAATGCATATAGATTTATTCTCCTCAATCTTATTGTATTTGATTACCATTGACCTCTTCAATGTCAAGAATTGTTTTCTTCCCACAGGATTTCAGGTTTTTTGGTAGAATTTGTTATTCTAGATTTTAAAATATTGGAGATTGTGTCAAATTTCATTAAAAAATGTTTTTGTTTGATTGGGTAACAAACATACAATCCTCAACAAAATTAATATTAGTAAATAATTATATTAACTAACTTGTAGCTCCAAGGCGACGAGTGTCTCTTGCTATGTAATTGGCAAATATTATAGACCTCATACTGGTTTTGCCAGAACCGCTTTTTCCCATCAACAGCACCTAAAAAATTGGTTTATTTATTAAATAACAATTTACAAATTATAACACCAAGTTTAATATTATAATTAAATATAAATAAACAAATGTACCTTTTTCTTCATGTTGACGAAGTTGTGTGGTTGTTGTAAGGGTTATATATAAGAAGCAGTAAGTAATTTGGAGAAATTATAGTGCATAAGATCGTATTATGTTTTATTAAATATTGGTACTCTTAATAAAGCAAAGATGTTCCTAATTTTCAAACAGACGCACGATTTAATATGTGGTTGTTTAATGTAAAAACTAAAACTTATCAATTTACACGAACCTAGAACGAGTTATTGACAAATTGTAAATTAATAATTAGTACCTAATTAGGCAATGGAAAATGGAATACCAAAGATTATATACCGAATACACAATTGCAAAGTGGAAGGTGGCAAAGATAATATATAATAGAAGGTGGAAATGAATTATTAAAAATGTCAGTTATCAATTTAAGTAATGTGCCAACTGTCGACATTTTATTTTATTACAATGTATATACTTAAGAATATAAAGGTATAAAACAAGAAATAGGTAATTAATAAATTTTAATGTATTTTGTAAAATAAATACTTGATAAAAACTTATCATTCGTTGCTGAAATTGTGGATTGTATGACACTTAGTGCATGTTTAGATGGGTAGATTGAGTCTACAACTCTGCAGTCAAATACTCAGTATTGGTATTCTTAAAAGTATTTGTTCCATTAATACTATAATATGTGGAGAATTAGAGATTATGTATTTTATTACTATGAAAGAGTGACGACTCAATCGTACAAGTTTCGCATATATTGTATTATTAATCTGTGTTAATACAATGTCAATATGACATCAAAAGAGTATATATAATCTTTGATCAAAAGTCAAAATCGTATTGAATTTTTATGGAAACGTGCGTTGACTTTTGTAACTTCATATTGAAGTAAACATATTATCTTTGGTAAACATGAATTTTCAAAACTATTAAAACTTAAAGTTCCCACTGCAAAATGGCTCGCCATCGAAATGTAAGGAATCGTAACTATTCCGATGATTATGATTATGACGATGTGTATGGACATTCCGTAGAGGAGGACAGCTGTTTGTCACCAAGTGATTCATCTCAATGGCTTTATGATCGTTCTCGTAACCAACAAGCTATATCTAATTTTTTAGATAGCCATAATGATATACAAGAGGAGAATGAAGATTCAACAGAGCCGCCACATCCAATTATGGAACGACGAGAGTCAATGGATCTACGTGGCCTTAATTTGAATGAAGAAGATGAAGCAAAACTAATGTCATGTCTCGATGAGCTAAGAAATATATTGGGTGAGACAATTCCTGATAATATATTAATTCAATCCGTATTGAACCATAATTTCAATTATAATAAAGCATTAGATGAAATATTGAATAATAATAAAGGTAAAAGTGATGAAACAATTAAATCAAAATCAGTTGTACCACCATCTGCAATAATTGAACCACCTAAGGTGCCTGTTATTTCAGTGCCAGATAAAACTCCAAAAGTGATTGTTAAAAAGACTGATACAAATAAACTTGGTGTTATTAAAGGCTTCAAAATAGAAGATGAAAATATTGGAAGTAGACCACAAACACCAAGAGACCAATCTCCAGCCACACGAGAGAAAACACCTAAATCTGATCAAGTCGATGAGATAAAAGTTACAAAGGTAAAAGAAAACAAAACTGACCCAACAGTACAATATTCAAATGAGAGAGGAGCTGAAAAAGATCATTTGTATATAGTAGTAATAGGTCATGTTGATGCTGGAAAGTCTACGCTCATGGGACGATTATTGTGTGATTTAGGAGAAGTTAGTCAAAGAACATTGCATAAGTATGAACAAGAAAGTAAAAAAATTGGAAAACAAAGTTTTATGTATGCTTGGGTACTAGATGAAACTGGTGAAGAGAGAGTAAGAGGTATAACAATGGATATTGGAAGAGCTCAGTTTGAAACAAAAACAAAAAAAGTCACTGTATTAGATGCCCCAGGACATGCTGATTTCATTCCTAATATGATCACAGGAGCAGGACAGGCTGATGTTGCACTTTTGGTTGTTGATGCAACAAGAGGCGAATTCGAATCAGGATTTGAACTTGGTGGACAAACTCGAGAGCATGCACTACTTGTCAGATCTCTTGGTGTCAACCAACTTGCTGTAGCTGTTAATAAATTAGATACAAGCAACTGGTCTCAAGAGCGCTTCAATGAAATAACTAAAAAGCTTAAGGTATTTTTGAAACAGGCTGGTTATAAGGATTCCGATGTGACATTTGTGCCTTGTTCTGGATTAACCGGTGAGAATTTGGTTGAAAATCCAAAGGAAACAGAATTGTTGAAATGGTATAGTGGACCTTGTTTGTTAGATGTTGTTGATAAGTTTAATGTTCCAGATAGACCTGTTTCTAAGCCATTGCGAATGTCAATCAATGATATTTTTAAGGGCACAGGATCAGGTTTTTGTGTGGCAGGTCGTATTGAGAATGGTGTCATAAACAAAGGCGATAAAGTATTAGTTTGTCCTACAAAAGAAATGGCAGAAGTAAGGAGTTTGAGCATTAATGACATGGTCCACAATGTTGCCTTTGCTGGTGATCAAGTGAGTGTTACTTTGTCTGGAGTTGAAATGCAGAATGTGTCAGTTGGGTATATATTGAGTGACCCAAGTCAGCAGGTGCCAATAACTTCTCGATTTGAAGCTAGATTAGTAGTTTTTAATGTAAAGGTTCCTATAACCAAAGGTTTTCCTGTTCTCATCCATCATCAGTCATTAGTAGAGTCAGGTAATATAGTGAAGTTAAAGGCTTTATTAAATAAAAGCACTGGAGAGGTGTCAAAGAAGAAACCTAGGTGTTTGGGTAACAACTCAGTTGCTGTAGTTGAGATTGAGGTCTGCAGACCAATATGTATTGAGAAATATAAAGATGTGAAGGAACTTGGACGTGTTATGTTACGTGTTGCAGGGGTTACAATAGCTGCTGGTCTTGTGACAGATGTTATTAGCGCTTGATCTGAAATAAAGAATATGGGGTTTTATATTTATTTAATAGATAAATCATGCCCATATCCCAGGTGCTGGGAACCTGTTATTCAACATTCAATATTGTATTGTGCATTCATGTATCATGCTATACATATAAAATGGTTTTTATTATACCTGATAATTATTATTTATATATTATTAATAAATGTTGCTAATAGTTATTTTCTTTGTTATTTACTGTTCATTTATGGTAAGAAATTTAGCATATAATGGGATTCAGAAAAATGATACAAGTCTTAGAGATTTTTTTTTATCATTTAGTTTGCCAGCCTTATAGATATATATCCTATTTCTACTGAAAACAGTCAAATAGAGAAAATGCTTCCAGGTTTACACGGTATCCAGGTTTTAATTAAAGTATTCAGTAAAGTAAAAAATGTAAAAAAAAAAAAACAATCTATAAATTATATATAATTTGTTTCGTTTTATATTATTATTTTATATTCGTTTTATAATAATTAGGTTTTTATAGAAAAATCGGTTTTTGAAATGAACCGAGTGCACCTTAACGGAAAGAGAAAATTAGGTATATTTATACATATATCTTATCCTTATGATCCGCTGAGTCTATTGAGACCCCACTGGAAACCGCGCATGCATGGTTTAAAATTTATCAGGTTTTGATAATTTTTAAATTTGCATCAAGCTATATAAAAATAT
>JAOPUB010067522.1:0-14013 GCA_027564055.1 Neptis clinioides
TTATCTACCACTAATAAATAGATAAAATTTGATTGTTTGCATTTTTGTTTGTATGTTATTTGTTTTGTATAATGGAACTCACGTCATTCTCAATCTATTATGGCAAATGGCCAAAAATGAAGAAATATTTATTTTCTGTGCTCTTCCATAATATGGCCATTAAACGAATAGATATTTGCTCTGAAAAAAAAACAAAAAGAGTTTATATTTAAAGTCTTAACTATAAAATTATTGATTAACTTATAGATTTTAATGAAATTTGATACAGAGATAGACTAAAGCTTGGGAAATAACATCGGCTTTTGCTGTTACAGAAAGTTTTGAAATATGAGATTAAATTTAAACACGTGATGAAATGCACCCGAACCCAACCGGGGCGGGTCGACTAGTGTACAGACATTGGTATAAAATAAAAATGCTTTTCTAGTATAACACAATTACTTACTTAACTAATGTAAAACACAGGCTTCGCACTGGATGGAGCGCCGCACGGAGCGACCCCCCGCTGACTCCGAGCGAGCGGGAGGCCATCGCCGCTGTAGTCCAGCGAGCTGAGAGGCTGGACGAAGTAGAAGCTAAGCGAGTTGGTCGACTAGTTGCTAGATTAGAAGGTAATATTCATAAATAATAAATTACACGCGACTTGGACATGCCAACAATAGAATGAAACCCGAAAACACGCCTAGTTAAACAGTCACCCAACAGTTATAAATTAACTAATAGTCTTCAAACGGCTAACTAGATCTACACAAATTGTTCCCAGGAACTATCAAAATTACTTTATTAACGTGGCCGTTACGATGGCACTGACATACATACAATAAAGAACACACATATATTAGTTTCCACCCGCAGCTTCGCCCACGTGGTTTGTTGATAAAAAAGTTATAGTACCTACGGTAGCAACAATTTTACACTTATCGTTATATTATGGCCAAATTACACAAACTCTTTACAAATTGTAGCCTGTGTATCCTGTTGTTAAGTTATATTACTATAACGTTTCAAAATAAACATCCATTCATGTACTCCGAAATTACTTTCAGGTTACATCATATGTAATTTGGTACAACTCGAGAGATACAGTAGATTTAATCCGAAACAAATTATTATGGACTTCCTACCCTCAGTCACTCATTTATTTGCTCTATGAAACAGGCATGATTAAAGAGTTGTACCAGCTGCATCTGTAATATTCTAATTAAATCAATAATTCCCTTCTTCCTATAGGATCTGTGCTTTTAGCCGTTTTTGTGTGGATACGTAAAAAACAAACAAATAATAGTGGAATAATTGTAGTGGAATACAATATAATTAATGAATTATTTAGATATATAAAATGCATATATAATACTTACATATATTCCTGTTTTTAATGGTACTTAATTAAAATTATATTTCAATAGTTCTGCGGTTTATTTAAACTCAACTTATATATATTCCTGTTTTAACTGTAGGTGCCTAATTAAAATTGTATTTCAATAGTTCTGCGGTTTGTTTAAACTCAAAATTATCAGATTTATTGTTTAAAATATGAAGAAAGGATATCGAAAATATTTAACATACATATATCCACCATCCGATATTATCAGCCCAATAATATATTGTGATTAAATGTTAATTGAATAGTGGCGCTTAACCTTTTATTGGGGTTACTAAAACAAATATAAAGTAACATTGGCTACTTTTTATCCTACAAGTAGCTTTGTTATTAATTAATGTCTGACCTGACTGAGAAGGCCGTAACAATACACTAACAAATTTTCTTATCATAATCAAATTTTTTATCTACATAATCAGGATGAAAACATGCATTTATATAAAAAAACATTTTTTACCTACCATTTTAGTACAACAAGTATGATGTCTTACTAGTTTTAATATTTTTACAAACCTACAATGTCTATGTAAATTGTTAAATATGTAGATATAATATGTAAAAATCTTAAGAAGAACATATTAGTTAGAACTTAGTATCCTGTTTTCTAATTGCATAAGATTGGAAGGTTAATATTATATAAAACTATTGTACTTGTGTCACGATAGGTCGCAAATATGCCATGTTGAAGTTGAAGATCATCCTCTCAACCATCCTAAGGAATTTCCGAGTCTACTCTGATCTTAAGGAATCGGATTTCAAACTTCAGGCTGACATCATTCTGAAGCGCGCTGAAGGTTTCAAAGTACGTCTAGAACCCCGCAAGAGGACAGCCAAAGCTTTTTAACAATAAAATAATATTAATCTATTTAACCTCTAACTGTTTGCATATTCTTACAGTATTTAGTGTTAATATCATGTGATACCAGTACTGAATAAATTATACTTAACGTAGTTTATAAGAAAGTTGTTTTATCAAGGGTGGTAGAACTAATTTCATGGGATCGTAGGAAGTTGACTATTTTTTATGATTTAAGTAACTATATTTTGTAAATAGTCTTTTGCAGTCATGTGTGTAAATTATGAGAATCATAATAAAGCAATAATTGAAAAATACATTTATTTTATTTATTTCATATGTATAAATTTTACAAGTAACTGCTTCGAAGCTTTGTTATATCTTCAACGGTATTCATTCTTCCTAAAATACTTGTTGCATCGGTTTCAGAAGGCTCCGGTTTCATTTTTTTCATTTCTAATTGAGTTCTTTAAACATCAAAGTTTTAATTTCATTATTTTTTGCTATTATGCAGTATGATATTACATGCAGTCTCATGCAACATTTTAAAGAGCTGCACCAAATTTCATCAAAATCTGTCCAGCCGTCGTTGAGTTATAAATGATGTAACTACCTAACTAGAATTTGTGTTATAAAAAAAGGTTAGAGTTTACACGATCTTAAAGATCTCAAATATTTGTTCTTCGCTACTCAAATATTAATTTTTGAGTAGGTAATCGTTTTAATTGATTTTCCGTTAATTTGAGCAAATAAATTTAAAGCATCTCAATACCATTTAAATCAATAAAACAATCACAAAAAACAGATAGGTACTTTTTTTTTTACTTCAGGCATAACTTATCATAAAGTGATTCAGAAAATTAACTGAAAGTCAATTCAACGGACAAATAAACTTCTAGAGACAAACTTTACTCATTTAGGATGTTTTAAATATCTCGGTGTCGATCTTGTATCATACCTATATGCTTGTTGTATATTCGTAAAATATAAAAAAAACCGAGACGATCAATAACTTAGCACTCGTCAAACAACAACTCGACAAATGAAGTTTGTCGAAGTTTTGTGAAATACAAGATTTTCTATTTTAATACTACAAATTAACATACCGTAGCACATCAAGAGGTGTTCTATTATGTATTGGACACAGACACGGTACAAATTGATGGTGTTGCCTCGTCAACCACCACCCTGAATGGGTTAATTTCCATTCTATAGTTTTGATTTTAGCTACGGAACATTTTCCAGCTTCACGTATCAAATTAAAATAGGTAGCCATTAGCTCTTGACCTTAAAAATAAAACTAATCATAATAAAAAAAAAGTTATTAAAAATAAACATTTTACAACAAGGTACTAATTAAGAAGCAAACAAAAAACAAAATGCATTATTTTACATCCGATAAACTTCTGTTAGCATTATTAAGTGATTATACAGTCAGAAAAACGTCTTTTTGTTTCAAAGATGGACCCACATAGCTTTTAAATTCTTTCTCAGAAGCTACCATTGAACTCCAATATATATCTAAAATTCAGGTCAATCAATTCAGAAGTTTCCGAGAGAAAATTATTTCTGTAATTTTCATAATTTTCCGATTTATGAAAAACGGTAATACATCGAGTTCTGAAACTTGCATCATCAATGTATCTTATTAGTAGTAACATACTTTGAAAATACAGACCAAATATCGTTCGGAAGCCGATTCACTATGTTTATCGTCCCTTGTAGCCTTAGTAATAAACCTTGATTAAACTTCGTCAATAATTAATTTTTAGGATTAATAAGGCATGCATATTTAATAACGAGTTCAAATCAATGTCGATGTCAATGTCAACCATGCGCTTCACAATAAACAACCGAAATGGCACGCCGACCAACCGATATCATAAAAATTAGAGGTCAATAACGAACTGCCATTAATTTGAAAATATTTACATCTTAATAAGATTGAATGAATTACCAGCTGATATGGCCATCATAAGTCTTGATTGTTCCGCTTCTTCTTCATAAATCTCGATGGTATCAACTTTATAAATAACATCCAATGCACTCCTACCTTCATGTTTTTTTACCACGAATTCTAATGGCTGTCAAAATGTAATTTTTATTTTAAAATTACATATTAACACTTAAACTACATCTAAAAACGTCAATAAATAGTTGAATTACGAATAAATTATCTAAATCGTTGTGTTGTAAACTATAACTTGTTGCCGCCACTGTAATGAATTTGTCATTTAAAACACATTAGGGTATTGGAAAGTTTCTGTGTTGAAATACTGATACCATATTTTGCCAATTCAATCCCATGAAACACTGGAAAGCTTCCCTTAAGTGCTGCGTGCCCAACTCGGGTTTCTCTCTTCTCAAATGTAACTCTCCTAACAGATGTAGAGCTCGTCCAAGATGTCTCCGAAGACCATGATCCATTGCAAGTGCACCCATTTCAGTTAACAGTCTTGATGCCGTTTCATGTTCTCCGAGTCTGTACAGAATATAAATATGACAGGAATTATGTATTAAACTTTAAAAGATAATAAAGAAAATAAAGATAAGATAAAAAATTGTGCACTCTAATAGACTTTTCCGTTTGACACTTAAAAATAGAAAACACGTAAAAGATATTTTAGACTTTTTAGGTGAAAGTTTATGTTAACAGGTATAGATATTATTATAATATTTTTTACCAAATAATGATTAAATTCATACTCTTTTAGTATTGTCAGTAGCGGGAAAAATCGATTTGGCAATTAAAAAAATATTTATATAATTATCTTATGAATCATAAGAAGTTTTAGATGTTTTTAATAAATATGAAATACATATATATGTACTATACTTAGAATTTTGCATTTAATGTTGTTTACCTATATTTAATTTCTTGAAGTACAACATTTTATTTTTTTACATTTAGATACAACTATTTTTATAGGAATAATTCAATAAAATTTGTAATAAAACAGTATATTATATTATAATTACTATGTATGTAATAAACATCTGTTATTTACCTATCATATACTGAGTATATGTAATCAAAGTAAATCAAAGTAATCTGAAGAAGTCCTTCGATGGTATGAACGTTAAATCTATACTAATATTATAAAGCTAAAGAGATTGTTTGTTTGTTTATTTGAACGCGCCAATCTCAGGAACTACTAGTTATTTATAATTTTCACAAGTTCGCGTTATTTTAACGCATTCTGATCGATTACGAAGGTAATGTTGTATATATTAGTCATTTTTATTTATATAATTATAAGTATTCTATTTATATAAACGCAATCATATTGTAGTTAGTAGATGCGCAAGCTGAATCGTAAATCATAAATCGTAAGCCATGAATTTTGCTTTGGATCTACTTTTATCATAGGTAACTAAGACTAACCTTTGCATAACAGCCGCTAAATGCATCCGGGTCTCACATAGACCCTCAATATTGTCACTTTCTTCATAAATATTGAACGCCCTAAGAAACGTCTTGTGAGCGTTGTTCAGATTGTTCATCATTAATTGACTTATGCCAATTTCTGTTATTGCTTCAGCCGTTTTTGGTATATCGTTAGCTTTAACAAATACAATTTTATAATATTTAAATGAGTTGCGATTGCTTATTTTTAAAATTATTCAAATATTATAACTAAAACTTTCGTAAGTGTTCGTTGTTTTGTTTCTATGAATTGGATGGTCACTTACGTTTTGAAAATTTATAGTGATACTATAAAAGTTGATTTTCACAAAGTAAGTGACAAACCAATTCATATAAACAAAAAAAAATCATATAAATAAATTAAATGTTGTATATTTATATGTCAGTTTTTGCACTCTTTTTTCTTATAATTATAACTATTGCTGTTTTTGTTAATAAAATAATTTTAAGTTTGATTAAATATCGATAATTGTAAATTATTCTTGTAGTATGCACATTTATTCAATAGTTGATATTTTTTTATTGATTGAGAGTGTTAAAAGAATCAAAGTAGTCTAAACCTTGAAAATAAAATTATAAAATACAACTATTGTTATGTTTAAAAACTTGCAAATTATTTTACAGAGAGAAGGTAAAATTATGTTATCAATTGAATTAGTGGAGATTTTCTTAGACTTTGGACATAAACTACCAGATAAATTATATAGGTACCATCCTTTGCTCTTCTCTCTGCTAATCTTGAAAGCCTTTCCGATTTAGCTGGATCAGTGTTTCGAGACAATCGAGCTTTACTTAACAGGACTCTATGTAATTGTAGAGCAGTAGCAGAAAACACGGTCACTGACGGAGCTTCATCAGATTCATTCGCAGGTTCATACAGAAGCCAATCCTTGAAAGACAATTTTATCAATTCTTAAATATTAAATTTTTGTAATTAGATATAAAAGCATTTTTACACTCAACGTAAATAATATTAGATAACTATAAACTTTTCAAGAAATTTGTACCAATAAATTAATATAGCATTTTATAAATATTAAGACAAGTACCTAATTTATAAATATGTTTATAAATTACTTGTTTTTAAACATAAGTTGGAACGTCATTCTTCATTATTGTGTTTTATTGACATATGACGGATTGTTTCTTGTTTAAAATTTCGACTTTCTGAGTTTGATTGATTTAATTAATCAATCTTAGTCTTTTGTGTAAATACTGTTTAATTAACGCTTCACCATGCTATGTTTACAGCTTCTTTAGTGGTACTTATGATAACCACCATTTTAGTGAACAGAGGATGTCGCACAAGTGTTAATCGAACCGGTCGTAATGTCTTTTCCTGAAGAACAAGACGATTTTATATTTCGTCCTCAACAACATCTTGACTCTAAATGGTTAAACCCTGACTTACAAGAGGCGCTCCATGATCCTGAAGCTTTATGTTCTATGTTTAATAGCTTGTTACAAGACAGAGAAATATATTTTGACGCTAAAAATGGTTTGGTGAATGGTGCTGGAATTACAGCTAAACTTGGCGATAGTGGAAAGTATTATTGTGGCCTCAGAGTGAGTGTCTTAGAAGTAATTAGTTCAATCTTGATATTTTCTGACTTTTATTGCTTTATACATAAATGCACATTTTTAGATCTTGACATGTACTTGTTGCGATGGTCTTTGTGGTCCTCATTCAGGATGTGCATGCGCACCTTGCACTGCTCTTTCAGCTGAGGAAGAATTACGAGTCTCTATACAATCAAAAATTGTAGCACCACCACCCTCTCTTCAAGTCATAGATGATATTAAATGGAAACTAGATCCAGGTGAAATAGAAAATTCTTTATATCAAAAAACTTTTCACCATTAGGTGCCTGGTTCTAATATGAAATATTTAATGTTGTGTTTTATTTCTTTTAATATTAAAATTTTAATAAATTTATATACTGAAATTAAATAATTTGATATTAATCAATAAATTTTTACTTTATTGACAATTTAATGTTCAATTGATAACTTATTAATATTATAAAGCAAAAAACTTAGGTTAAAATAATAACAATGATTCCAATACAAAGAGGTAGGGTGCCCAAAATGCTGGCAGCATTCCCCATTTGTATAGCCAGACTAATTTGCTGGCCAAGATAGTTGCCAGTCCTTTGATTACCAGAGGTATGAATAAGGCAGGAGGATAGATCAGAGTGAAAAACTTGAGCCTCCTTGCTGCATGGTTTCCACACCAAACATATTAATAAGTAATTAAAAATTTATTGATAACAATTGTAAAAAATGAAATATTTAATTAGATAATTATTTTATTATTTTCTGTTAATAATTAGGTACAGAATGTTTGCAAAGTTTAATGGAAGCTCTAATATGGGAGCAACGTGTGAGGGCCATCAATACTGCAGTCAGTTGTCCATATATATCTCAAATTCGCCGTCTAATTGTTCTTGGTCATAGACATCTTGTAGCTGTCATCAGGTATATAGTATTCAATATTTTTTAACTGAAACATGAGATATCATTATTTACTTTTTAAATTTTTATTGTTGTAGGGATCATAATAATCATAAAGAGGTAAAAAAAATTACTCTAGAAAAGAAACCAGCTCATGGTGTAAGTAATAGAGCTCTTAACAGTGTAGTCAATTCTTTAAACAAACAAGTGGACCTATCAAGTGAAACTCAAGAAGATAATGAAGATCAGAGCGATGATTCTGAAAGGTATTAAAAATAGGCCATATCTGCTTCATAGATGAATCTTGAAGAATAATGCAATAGTTCTTAATGATATGAACGAAAATCTATATGACAATAAAATTTTAGGCATAATTTTTTTCATGGTTAATATATATATATAATAATTTGTCAGTAGCTCAGTGGTTCAGGCGTTGGACTCGTGAACACAATTGATAGGTCGTGAGTTCAAATCCCAGTCATTGGACTACTGACGTGGCCCACTCCTAACACAAGCATTCCTGCTTACTTGGAGGGTATAACAGGAATACAAGTTGTTTGTAATCCAAACTGCTAGTAATGTTTTAGAAAAAAAAATTGTTGGCTATATTGATTTTTATAGTTAGTACACCATTCAGTTGTGCCAACTATATAATATCTATGTATGTATAAAAGAGAGTTGGGTTAGTTAACCATTTATAACTCAGGAACTACTGAACCGATTTTGATAAAATTTAGTGAAAAAGTAGAGTAAAGTCTACGCATTAACATTTATCCCGAAAAAATGTGTGAAGGGATAAAATAGGAGAAGAAAGTTTACACATGAGTTAGTCATATACGTATATAGAGAAATATTTTGTAAATTTAAAAAATATGTAGGTTATAGAATTCACCTGAGCAAAAACAGGGCAGTTTGACTAGTATTATAGAAGACGAAACTTTCCACATATTATTCATTTTCAAATTAACCAACTTATTAACTCACTCGTAAAACTTGAGAACTTCAATGAAGTTGTCAATTGAGATGTAACAGAACTAATTTCAATAACGAGCTCAGTTTGCCTCTTTAATGAGTTGGCTAAATATTTTAATTGTTTGACTATCATAGGTTATTAGATAGCTAATTTATTGAGGAGGGCTATTGTATATGTGATATTAGACTACGAGCCATAGGAGCAGGGCATTAGATGAAAAATGTTGGAAAAGTAGGGAAAATTTTGTGCACAAATAAAATTCTACTTTCTTTGCCTATACCACACTTTTTGTAATCCTCTCTCTTTCTCTCTCTCCCGCTAATATTATCATCGGTAATGACAGACAAACAAAGATGGTGGATGAATTATTTATGATATTTAATAAAGCGATCAAATACAGGGGTTTACTGAGAAAAGGAAAGAGGAGTCAGTCCAAAGTATGATCTACTAGTCGACCCGCCCCGTCTTCGCACGGGTGCAAATTACAACAGAATAATGTCTATATTTTTCTTTTTATCAAAAAAAGATTTAACTCTCAATATATTTTTGCCAAATAAAAATCTTTACTCACTTTTAATGACTATCCCGCGGGAATTCTGAATTTTCCAGGATAAAAAGTAGCCTATATGTTAATCCAGGCTATAAACTATCTATGTACCAAATTTGATAGAAATCCGTTCAGCCATTGTCGAGTATTGTAACAAACATCCAAACATCTAAACATCCAAACATACAAACTTTCACATTTATAATATTAGTTAGATTATTTCTTATTTAATTTTGCCAAATATGACAAAAAAATATGGCAACACTGCACCGCCTATATCACGCTGAAATACTATAGTGTTCTATCGGTGAAAGATTTCTTAAAATCGATGCAGTAGGAACAAAATGAAGATTACTTATTGATTTCTAAATATGGCAACACTGCATCACCTATAGAGCACGAGATAGTGTAGAGTTTTATCGATGAATAGCCATGTCTTTTTAATTATCTTAAACATAGCAACACCACATAACCTATGTTACCCTGAAAGGACATAGCTTTCGATCAGTGAAAGATATAGGTTCAGTAGTTTTTCAGCGTATTCGAAACAAACAAACAAATCTATCCTCTATATATAATAATATGGAACATATATAAAATAATTGCTTGTTAAAATTAAGTGTATAAAAGTTTAAAATCCAACCAGTTAAGTAGACCTATAATCTCAGCAGGACAAATAATAAACACATTTCATAATAAACTGGGCAGGAGAGACCCAGGGGAAATTACGAACTAAATACGTGTAGTATGATTTATGGTAACCTAAAGCTAGCTTTTATGTTGTAATTTGACGGCTCGTAATGATATATCTGAGGGTATTCTCGCTGAATAGTGATAATCTTTTTTCTATCATTTTCCTTGTTGATGGGAATTTTATTGCCGTATCTATATCAGAGTATTATTATCTATACTAATATTATAAAATTGAAGAGTTTGTTTGTTTCAACGTGCTAGTCTCGGGAAGTACTAAATTGAATTAAAAAACTCTTCTTGTGTTAGATAGTCTGTTTATCTATATACTATATAATATCACTCTACGACCCATAGGAGCGGAGTATCATGCGAATGAAGTCGTGGAATTCGGCTAGTAATAAAGAAGAGGTGTTTGTTTGGACGCGCTAATCTCAAGAAGTACTAGATCAAATTGAAAATACTTTTTTGGTCCATTTGTCAAGCAAGGCTATAGGCTATATTACATCACGCTACGACCCATAGGAGTAGGCTAGTAATATTATAAAGGAGAGGGGTTTGTTTGAACGCGTTAATCTCAGTAACTAGGTACTAGATGAAATTGAAAATTTTTCTTGTGTCCATTTATCGAGCAAGGTTATAGGCTATATAACATTACGCTACGACCCATAGGAGCGGAGTTCGGCTAGTAATATTATAAAGCTGAAGATTTTGTTTGTTTAAACGCGCTAATCTCAGGAACTACCGGATCGAATTGAAAAATGATTCTTGTGTCCATTTAACGAGTAAGACTATAGGCTATATAACATCACGCTATGACCCATAGGAGCGAAACATCATGCGAATGAAGTCGCGAGGGTCAACTAGTACTAGATATCCATCCTGGCTTCGCATACAGAAGTAGTAGAGCAATATTGGTGTTTCTCATGAAAGCTCACATGTAGCTTGTCTTTACTACACAAAACCTTAACAAATTATATAATAAAACCTTCCTTATAAATAACTCTTTCTATTAATGTAAACAATATTAAAATCCATTCAGTAGTTTTTGAGGTTATTACCATCAAACAAACAGATGCTGCGTAAGGCTTTGTGTTATAGAATGTCGGCTCCTGCTGTGTATATGATTAGATCTTTTAAATTAATTAACTGATTTTAATGAAACTTTCATTAATAAATAGAATGATTAAAGACGAGTATGTATAGTATGTGTATATCATAGTAGAGATAAGCAAAACCGGGCGTTAAGTTAGTTTACTAAATTTCATCTTCATGCTCATAGATTTCATACGTGTACAGTTTGAATTTATATTAATACTAGCCGACCCGCGTGACTTCGTTAATGCTGATTAAAGTATTTAACGTACAAACACATCGACCTGTCAACTTCAAAATTCTATTATATAATTAACCACAGACTACATTACATTTAGCTGTCAGTTACGGCTAGACTGTTGCGTTTTGTTATAGTATGTTGTATGTTACGTCCCACAGGAACATGATAAAAATCCTATGTCCTTCTCCTGGTTCTAAGCTACCTCCCCACCAATTTTCAGACAAATAGGTTCAGCCGTTCTTGAGTTATAAATAGTGTAACTAACACAACTTTCTTTTATATATATAGATTTTATAACAAATATGGCTGACCTAAATTGAATACAATTTGTTATTAAGATTATGTTATAATATATATCACCAATGATCTATTTGAGTGTGCATAAATTTATTTTAAATGTAACTATGGCACAGATAAAATTTTAAAAATCATGGGGGAGGAGGAAGGGACTTGAGCTCTGACTATTCTTGTGTAATTCGAAGACTAGCTAGTTCATAAGAGCGCAGCTACAGGTAAACAATTCGAACTAGTTCCCTTTTCCCGCTCCCTAGTTCATTAGTTCTTGACCGAATTAGTGACGGTGAAGGTTACCAAACGTATGTTGTTACGAACGGGATGACAATACTTGAATACACTCGTGTATTTATTGTTAATAAAAAAATATAAGTTGTCTTTAATAAATATTCGATACTTATTATTTTACTCTATGGTCTTAAGAAAGTTAAACACCTGTCAAACTTTTTGAACATGTGCTTATAAAACAAGTCGATAAAAATTAGTGGCTCTTAACGCTACTTTAATTTATTTCCAAAATATATTAAAGTTACGCATTTTATAAATCGATTATCTTAAGGATCTTAAGCCTTTATAGATTTGACATCAAAAGATGGCGCCTCTGGTGTACATCTTTTAAATCTATACTTAATATTATACAGCTGAAAAAACTACTGGATTTAATTGAAAAATTCTTTTTATGTTGCATAGTTCATTTATCGAGCAAATCTTTAGGCTATATAACAACACGCTGCGACCCATAGGAGTGGAGATTCATGTGGATGAAGTCGCGCGGGTCGGCTAGTAATATATAAGGAGAATTACATGAAAGAAAAACAAAAAAAAATTACTACATATTTATAGTTTTCTGTCATTACGACCACTAAGCTGCGTTTTCAGCAGAGATGTACTCCTCGTGGAGGAAGGAAGGAAGTGGATAGAGAAGACAATATTTAGTTACTTCCCGCGGTTTCTTTACTATAATAACAAATAATACATACAGTATTATACATATACATATATCTTCCACTTGAATCACTCTATCTTTTGGTGAAAACCGCATTAAAATCGATAGTGTAATTTAAAATCTCAAAGGGAATAAACAAGGACGGCAATTATGTTTTAAATAATGTTTTTTTTTTGAAAAATTACTAGCAGTTTGGATTATTACAAACTAATAGTATTCCTGTTCTCCCCTCCTACTAAAATAAATACTTATATATATATATATAATAGGAGTGGGCCATGTCAGTAGTCAAATGACTGGGATTTGGACTTACGACCTGTCGATTGTGTCGATCATCAGTCCAATGCCTGAACCACTGAGTTACTGACGCTTTCAAATTTAATTTCGATTTTTTTATTCAATATTTACACAATTCGTTACTATAGCAACAGAAATTAGCAAAGCCATTAATTTTATGTATACAATTCGCATAATTGCGAGCGCGTGCGCAGATCGCACCGATAAAGTTGGAGCCAAACAATGATTTGATTTTATCGAAAATTGCATGTTTATGGGGAATGCAATATTATTGACATTGTATGTTTTGGACCGACTTTATTCAAATTCATTCAATTCAATTTGAGTATTTTGATGTTTGTTACTCAATCACTCAAAACGGCTGAAAGGATTTCAGTGAAATTTGGCACGAAGATACTTTATATCCTGGATTAACATATACGGTACTTTTGATCCTCCAAAAATCAACGGTTTCTTGGGGATGATAATAATAATCATTTCCGTTGTTTTGATCCCTTCTGATTGGTGGATTTACTTCTCCCCACCAGTGGTAGGGATTTTCCCACCTTTCTAGTCCCTTTATATTCGCTGGCAAAGACCGTAATCGGTTAATCTCACGAGTGGTCTCTTTGAGTTAACATCTCTTGAAGTGGTGTTAGTGAAAGTGTAAGAGTGTCGCTGTGTTACGGATATTGGACATCTCCGACCAGGGATCCGGTTTATCCTCATTTATTTAGTTGTGTTAACATAACCCTGAGTTAGACAAATAGTTAAACCGGACATTAGCGGTGAGTGTTCACATATGTGGAAAGGGGGCGCCTCCCTAAACCTACACACTTACTAACAAGTCCAAGGCATTGCCCGAGTCCCTGTACAAAATCCGGTAACCCTGC
>JAOPUB010067623.1:0-14012 GCA_027564055.1 Neptis clinioides
GCAGAGCATTTATCTGTTGCTCAGAAAAAATGAAATCAAACCGATGATTTATCAGAAGCAGACTTTTTATTTTCTGTCTATTTGGGATTGCACTCATGAACCGTAAACGAAAATAAAATGGTTCAATATATTTAAGACGCAATGGTTATATATATAAGAGACTATACTCATTATATGTTATTTTGGTTAAAAGTAGAAAAAAATATAAAGAAACAAACCATAACTTCCCTAAACATTCATGAAGATGTCCTAGTGATACTCTGCCTCCGCCCAAAACATATTTAGTTATCAAACTTTATATTACTATGTTGCAAACTGATGCCAATGATGTTTTAATAAAGGTATAACTGCGTTACTGAAATATTAGATAGTTAGTTAAAATGTAAACATGATTTTTTGTATAAAGCACAATATAAGTGTGTATGTTATGTATACTAGCTTCTTTAATAAAACGTCGTTATGTTCTCAACGAAGACATCATGATCAAATTATCCACAATAAATCAGACTTAGATTTAAGCTATAATGAAACACTATTTATAAGTGTATACATTTATTACAAAAGTATTAAACATATTACAAAAACATTTGCACTTATCAAAATATTCATTTTCTTAAATTATTTAAATCTCATTGTAACATAAATTTTAAAGAATGTATAAAATATGGCGAATTTATTCGGTCCTTAATTAGATCTACAAAATAGCATTTTACAAATAAAGGGAAGCATTTGTAAAATTAATACGTTTGGCACTCGCGAGGTTGGAAACTGCGATTTAATTAAATGATGATTACTATTAAAAGTATTTTTAGCAAATTTTGTAAAAATGATTTAAAAAAATACTCAACTTATTTATTCCAATTTCCATTTTAAAGTAAAATATATTCTATATTTACTACATAGGGGATTGGATAGCCTACCACAATCAAAGTACTGTCAAGTACTTTTTACGATTTAGGATAATATCGTATGGTTGCGTATTTAGATTCAGATTACTATTAAGTTAGCAGTTTCTTTCTATCATGTCTCATATCGGCATATTAACCAAACAGGTTTGTTAACGAATGTCCAATTTGAGAAATTAATAACATAAAACTTAATGCTAAAATATTTCACTACAATATCAAGGACGGACAAAGTGAAAATAAATAAGACAAATTTAAAGCATTATATGACAAGATTCAAAATTTTAAATAATATTTTTTTGTATTGACGTCGGTATCAGAAATAGATCATTTATTATATTAATAAATCCAAGTTTAATTTACCTAAATAGTGAAGGAGTCATTTTCTACTAGTGTGGCTTTGATGGCCAAGTATACTAAAGTCATACACACAAAAGTCTTTTATCACATTGATATAAATATGGAAAGTTATATTGTTAATTGGCATAAAAGACTTAGTGTTAAAGTCTCGTTAGGTTTACAAATGTTTTCTTTTTCCTGCTCAGACAATATTTTCATTTATTTAATAAAATAGAGATTTTTTTTTTAAATTAAGGGTATAAACATGATGCACGTAATGATTCGCGCATTTAAAAAATTTGCTACGATGAGAAGTCAGTCTACCATAAAATAATTTGTAATGTCATTTATACCTTTGTACCATTATTCTGAAGGTCATGGAAAATTGTAAATAAGTCATAATCTAACTACAAAAATAAGACTAACTAGAAGGCACATTATTTGACTAAAATTATTCTACTTCATTGAGTATAATATAACTTAATAATTAAAATCTAAAAAACACTGGTTCAAAAAGAATTCAAGTAATACTTACACTATCATTGTCACAAAAACATTGAATTTGAAATAAACATTTAAAAATAGAATAAAAATGGGGAGAATCAGAATCGCGGAATCCAATAGGGTAAAACAAGATTTTTCAACGAAGGCTAATAATTTATACGATTATATTCTACTATTTTAGAACAACATATTATTTCTTGATTTTGCAATACCATGTACTTAAATCATTAAAACAGACACGAAGCCTGGTTTAACTTGAATGGAAATAAATATTGTTTTAGTTTTTGATTTAAGTAAAGGACTCTTTTAGTTTCTTAGTTCAATAAGTAGCTATTAAATATAAAAGCATGTATACAATAATTATTTTTGGTGGTCTTTAAATAAGATTATAAACATTGCTAGTTATTTTGATAAGTTTTGGGGGAAACGGGGAAAAGTAAAGTATTATTTTCTCTATGGAATATTATTATCAGATTTAAAGTTAGAGGTTGTTCTGATTCCCCCCTGTTTTGTAATAATTTAAAACAATATGGCGTTCATATATTAAACAGATTATAATTAAGTTTTGAAAAACAAACCGGTCTGACTATTATTTATTTTACAGCTTGAGTTAGTGATGTCATAGCGTCACCGAATCGATTAACATTATAATCGATTTTATTCTTGAACCAAATTGTAGTTTATTTTTGTACACGTATTATGTTTTATTATATTTAGTCAGTAAAGTTGTAAGATTTTTGAAGATTAATTAACTTAAAATGCAACTTGATATATAACATAAATTTGGGAATTCTACATTTTGAAGGTAAAATTCTTGTGACAATTTATAGAAATAAGATTTATGTTATACGTAATGCCATTTACACAGATTGTGCGTCAACTTCTTCTCCGTAGTCAAGTTCGTCGTATGAGAGATCATCTTCTATAACCCCCTCTGGAGTTTCCTTACCACCCGGACATGCGAGACATCTGTAAAAATGTTTTATATCAGTTAATTCATGTTACTCGTTTAAAGGAGTAATTTAATTCGTACTTATTTTATAAATTCAAAAAAAAATTATATATCTTAAAACAGAAACTTTCACGATTTCAGTGTAACGGAGTTGGTTAAAACATGGGTAAAAATATTGATTTTGTGAAAATCGGTGAGCCGGGTCTCCTCCTCAGAATGGGGAGGCGCTTAGGCCAGTCTACCACGCTGTCCGAATGTGGGTTGGCAGACTTCACACACCTCTAAGAACTTTAGTGAACTCTCAGGAGTGCAGGTTCCTCATGATGTTTTCCTTCACCGTTGTAGCAAGTGATATTCAATTTCTTGAATTCTTTTTATTTCCGAGTGTGATATCGAACTCGGACCTACCAAGTAAGACATCAAGTCTTAACCACAGGGCTATTACGTAGACGTTTATTATACTATATCTAACAAAATAAAAAAATCGTGCAAATAGGGTGCGGGCGGGTAATCGGGTAATGTTTGTTAATGTAAATCACGAGTTAGAAGAAATATTGTAAAAATTTCTAAAATAGAATGTACATATATTATGCTAGTAAGAGTCAATAAAATCCAACTAATTTATGCAATATATCTACGACACCTGTGCGACACTTGATACGTCTGCAAGGATCTATATGTTAATTATTATGTATATTGTATTAGTCGGCCTTGCGCAGGCGCAGGTGTCTAGTAAGTTTGTAAACATTTAACATGAATTTACAGAATCCAGTAAGAATTAAATATTTATATCCAACTGTAACACATCTATTCTAATACTCTTGATAATACTTATCTAAAAGTTAATTACTTTTTGCCAAAAATAAAACAAACCGTTCGCGGTACAAATTAAATTAAAACTCTGATTAAATTTAAATGAACTGACTTAAGACAATATCAGATCCCTAACGGGTAATTCTGCCAAATAAGATGTCTCTTTTCTCTTCATTTATTTGATAGTGTTATGGAAAGCAAGCAAAGATGTCTCTTCCAAATTTCATTATAGATACAGTAAAAATGTATGAATGAATAATACTTATAATAATTTAATTTAGAAATTAACAAGAAATCTTACTAATATTATAAATGTGAAAGTTTGAATATTTCTTACTCCATCACGCGACAACGGCTGAACGGATTTTAATGAAATTTAGCACACAGATAGTGTGTTATAACCTGGATTAACATATAGGCTTCTTTTTATCGCGAAAAAATTCAGAATTCCCACTTGAAATATGTTTACTGTATATAATGAATTAACTGTTTTTTTCTTTTTTTATTTATTTATGTACTAAAAACATATTGTTACACATGATATTATACAAAGTTTGTAGCACTCAGGATAACTTATATCTAGAAAGAGATATCTGCCAGATACCCTCGAGTATAGAAGTTATTTATATGTTTGTGGTGTAGGTACAAAAAAATATGTAAATAAATACTAAAAGACTAATACATAAACTATACAACAATCATTGTTTTATGATACCTCTAAGTATTATGCGTAGCAAAAACACCCGGGCTAAGCCGGGGCGTGTTGACTAGTATTAAATAACATAATGAGTAAACTTGCATCGTGAAGCTGTATTTAATAAAAACATCCGTTTTCAAATTACGTTATGAATTCTATAGACCCACACAAGTTATTGGAAACTTAATCAGTTTACGGTAAACAATAACGCGAAATTTGACCAAATTCAAAGCAAATCTGTTTAAGATAAACCAATCGACGCGAAAATAGCAATTTTGTTTACAATACTGTTATATTTACCTGCTCTCATTAATTCCGTAGTATAGACATTTATCGCCGACGCACTCGCAGCAACCGTCATGGAACCATCTGAAAAAATAAACCTCGGTTCAGAAAAGTGGATTTTTAACCCTACTAATATCAACCATACAAAATCCCTTGAACCGATTTAAATGAAAAATTAGTTTTTGTATGTACTCGTATGATCATACACTGTCGTCTAATACGCCTTTTATTTACATCTAGATTCTAGAGATTCTTGACTCAGGTCAGATGCTAGGATTAAATAATTTATATTTTAATCGGTCTTTAACATCAAGAACTGAATAATTATAATAGAGTCATTATCGCGACAGCTGTATTTATTTATCTCTACTCGGCTTTCGGAGTTCCATAATAAAATATTACTACATTTTTTTCATTTCATTACTTTATAATGTTTGTAGTTGCAAGGCGTAAGAGATCATTTTGCACAACAGTATCTGCTAGTAAGCATGTTACCTAAAGCTATTGGATCCCATGGAGCGACACGAGGCGCGACACTTGTCACACGACATGCATTGCGACATGTACGCGACTGTACAGTTAAAGGTGACCACATCGCGGCTCACCGGTTCCGATTCCTGTTCCACGCTTTCTGCAAGGAAATATTATAAATAACTATTGTGAAAATTAGCATTAAAAACTCACTTTTACTTGATATAACTACATAATTTATTGAGTTGCCGATAGAGTTATTGATACGGATATCGGGTGATAGGGCATGGAGCGTGCAAAAGTGTACAATCGATGCGGTGTGCTCAAGTGACCGGAGAAGCAAGGCATCACAGGAGCATTTCCTATTCCCTCACTGTCTAAGTCCAATGGGAGGAGGTCGGAGGACCGACCCTGAGAGAGTTCAGGTGTGAGACAGACTTTTTTGCATGTGATCAGCCTATTGTCAGTAGAGACATTTTTAATTAGTTCTGCCAGCGGGATTTGAACCCACAAATGCGCGATCACACTATTTACCTAGACCTAATATAAAGGTATAGTAATATAAATGTGAAGGTTTTGTAGGTTTGGAAGTTTGTTATCCAATAACGCGAAAACAGCGTAGCAGATTTAGCTGAAATATCCCGGAAAAGCCCAGATCTCCTGTGTTATGATACATTGATTATTGAATTTATTTTGATAATTCTATGTATTATTCATTGTTAATAGCACCCATATGAAGCCAGAGAGGTAGCAGAGCTTAAATTCTTAGAAAGTCTATACTTAAATACACATTTAATGGTTTTTTATTAAAAATAATATGAGCAACAAAACGTCATTAAGAATTCTCCTTATATTTAAAGAAGATTCTAAGATATGTGGAAAATAAAACAATATTTTCTACTTAAAAATCTTTAAGACATTTCCAAGAACTCATGCAAGTATTTTCATTCAACATCAGACAATAGACCATTGTGAAACAACAAATTAATATTTCCCATAGAAAGATAACATTAATGAGTTAAAAGTAACTCATACTATTAATGCCTTTACAAATATTAAATAGACAGGTAAAACATTCCACAGATGAGTCATTGAAACAAGATCTCATCTCCGCAGGGTGTCCTTTGTTTTTATATCTAGAAGGCAGGTATTGAATGAATTAAGATAAGACTAGTATAGATTTAATCTCTTTTATAAAAAATATAATATTGTATTTTTTTTTTTAAATATAATAAATTCTACACAGACTATAATTACTCTAAAAAATTAAGTTAGTAGTGCATCACTATTTATTAAATTTTTAAATTAATATTATTTTATTTATTAATAGTTTTTTTAAATTAATAGTAATACTTAAGTTATAAAGGAATCGTAATTTAATTTTTTATAGAATATCTGACACTCGCAACATCCATGAATTTTAATGCCTTAATTGTCTGAAATTATGAGCAAAATACTTTTTTGAGGCCAATTCAGTATGTTAAAGAAATAAACTATTTAACAGGTCACATTTTTCAATAAGATAAAATAATTTCTTTCAAAGGGTTGGGCTTATCACTTTTTCATTTATTCAGTTTTTATTAACAATTAGCGGACTCTAGCTTTGGGTGTTTAAAGTAAAAAAGATGTATCCCACTAATAGTGTTAGTTGTGTAAGTCATATAAGTATGAAATTTTGTTTCGAACTTTTAAGGTACGTGAATATAACTCTTGTATCCCACAGGAATTGTACTTTTTTTAAGGTATGTAGTATCTCATGTGATAATGCAGACTACAGACTATATGTTTTATCTTGGATAAAAGTATGTGTGAACAACAACAACATTTAACAAAATTCTGTTCCGTAGGTCAGAACGGAATTTTGTTCAAAAGTTGCTAAGGTATGTGAATAAAATCTTTCTATCCCAAGGGAACTGTACTTTCTTTAGGATAAGTATTATCTCATGTGAGAATTCAGACTACAAACTACATGTGTACAAAATTTTGTTCGGATCTATCAAGTTATATGAATAACACTCATCTATCCCAAAGGAACTATACATTTTTTTGGGATAAAAAGTATCCTATTTTCTAAGTCAGCCTATAAGATGCTTGTATGCCAAATTTCATGCCAATCGGTCGGTAAATATAATAAACTTTTCATTGTTTTAGTAATAAGAGATTTTCTAATTTTTTAACTTACGTAAATGATACACTAGCTGCCTCTCTGGAGTTGGTCTATAGGCAGAGAGATCAATATCAACTGGATAGGTGATAGACAGCCATCTCTGTTGTGGATCTGGATCACTTGTTAAAGCAGTAAACAGTCCAGGGACATTATCAGACAATTCCTC
Organism: Neptis clinioides; assembly: GCA_027564055.1. Classification (NCBI taxonomy): domain Eukaryota; kingdom Metazoa; phylum Arthropoda; class Insecta; order Lepidoptera; family Nymphalidae; genus Neptis; species Neptis clinioides. The sequence goes on from JAOPUB010067623.1 coordinate 7,300, forward strand.
TACATGTGATGACTTTGAAAGCTCTGTTTGTGTATCGTTTGGCTTTGGACACATGTCTGTAATAAATAATTTTTATTTTATGAATCTATGGTGACATTAACTAATATGTGATTCATGAGGGACGCCTCCTTACACTTATGTGATTCATTATATTTATCTTTACCTGTTGATGACCCACGTAACTCTCCCACAATGAGAAAGAGCCTTAGTTCAGCATAGGGCATAGTCTACCATACTAGTCAAATGCAAGTTGACAAAGTTTACACACCTTTGAAAACATTATGAAGAACCCTCAGGCATACATGAGGTGACCTGCATGCATGAGAGTTCTTCATAATTTACTCTATTTCTTTATGTAAGTCTGCTAACATACAGTGGGAAAGCATGGTAAATTTATGGCCAAACACTAATGCAGATGGAGACCCAGCAGTGGTCTGACAGGTTATGATGATTATTCTGACATTAACTTTAAGAAAAATATTTATATAGCAAACTATACTACTATTTATATAGCATTATAAAAAGTTTTATTAGTAAAAACTCTCAGTACCTACTATAAATTATAACTGCTATGAAAAAAATATTAGCTTACCAACACAACTACAACATTCACTATACAAGTAGCTGAGACAGTTGAAGCAATCCTTACAACAAGAACAATCCTTCAAGTCGCACTTACAGGACTGAGTAAGCATGCACTTGGACACAACACTGGCGCAAATTGCTTCATTACACGCGTATATTACTGATATAATACACAGAAATGATAAAATGTATAAGATCTTGTGAGACATTTTAAATTAAAAATATGTACAAGGTAACGTTAATTTATTCTAAGAACTAATAATTTTGAAAAACATTTAATAAATAAATAGCATATATCGAATGCGAATAATGATGTATAAAGAGGTCTATATTTGTGTAAGAGCAAATACTAAATGCCAACTAAATGCGTTTAGCGTTATGCGCCTACAAAATACAAATCAAAACTTAAAGTAACTTCACATTTCAGTTCACTAAGAGTCAGACCATAAATAATATATAATAAGACAGACTAACAATTTTACAGCAGTGCCTGTGTTACCAACTATTAAAATGATTTATCCCAAAAAGCTTAAACTTAATGTCAAAACCCAAACTAATTACTTGACAGAAACGAAAAAGCCAGGAATCCTATAGAGATGTGTGGATTAGCACCATTTAGTACCTCTTATAGTAGTAGTAGTAGTAATCATCATATTTTTTAATAAACTTGAAACAAATTTAAATATCCACGGTTCGCAATCAATAACCCCATTATCCCGTGAAGGGACGAGTAAGAATACAATTCCCCTCTGCCGCTGGAAAAGCATCTCGTAAGAGGCGAATAATCATTCTTCCTCTGTTCACTGACCTCCGCAAAGGCCGCAAAGTATCTCTGATATGTTCCGATCGAGCCGCATGTGGGCTAGACTTGCCCTTCCCCTTCTCATCCCGTTGGCGATATGGTTCTGGTGGACTGTAAGCTTACACTTATGGTTCACCAAAACCGTAGCATTCTTCTCTTCATTCCTATTCCTCCCTTCCTTCAAGGTGGCAACGCATCACCAGGGAAGACGCACTTGTCTTGACTCTCATGTATGTGCGATGTCCATGGGCGACGGTGGCGTCTTACCATCAGGCTCGTTTGCCCCTTATTACCTTAAAAAAATGCTGCTGCTGAGGATGGAAAGTTGTAGATAATGGTGGATAGAAAGGTATAAAAAAGATGCTATGTATGTATTCACTACTATGGATTCAAATAAATATTTAAAAAAAAAACGAAAATTGGGAAATTCTTGCACATTGGCATCATTCGTATGAACTAGGGATGTATATATCTAACGAGCTGCTTTGAAAGCGATGCATCGATGTATCGCTCATAATTAATTATTTCAATATCGCCGCCAAAAATATCACTTGAAAATATCAATGTTATTTAGAAATTAATATTTACTTTAAATGTTAGCAAACAAACGGATTTCTTTATATCGATACTGTAGAAATATATCAATTTAAAGACAGACAGATAACAGTATTAAAATGTTATAGAAGAGCATGGACAAGACATTGATGATCAGTACCTTCAATCCCTCAATCAAAGCCCTCTCTTCGCTGGGTTAAAAGCATTATAATTATGATATTAATAAAACTTCGGTGATGCACAAAGCACAGAGTTATGAATCCAATTATTAATGAAAATGCTGGCAAGGGTTTATTCTGAGATATTATTATTTTAAAATTGAGTCTGGCATAGAGGAAATTACAATTAGCAGTTGGAGTGTCCGTTAGTTACTGAAAATCGAATTTAAGTTTAAAAATAAATGAGTAGTTTTTTTTATTATGACATGTTATACCGTTCGTAGGCAAATTTGCACATAGTCCTATAAATATTTTATAAATAATAAAATCCATAGTTACACGTAGCATATTATATAGACATGTGAAGACTAGTTAGAATTTGCAAAAAAAGAGTAAACATACACGTTTTAAGATAATCATGCAATAACAAAAATTTCTGCAGGATTATCTGATAACAACATTAAAAAACAACATATCATTATCGATTATATTTTTATCATGAGGATTATGCCTAAGGGGTCAGATTACATAAAATGTAATACCGAGAATATCTAAATTCATTCATTACAAAGAGTTCATATGTTATTATGGTAAGTAGTTTTGCAGGGAATATAAAAAATATAATTTGCTCATGATTTTGAAACTTCTTTAAATATTATAAATACTTTATAGTTATATGCGATATGATTGTATGTATTTTATTAAGTTAATGTTTAATTAACAATTTAATACCGTGTTCTGTTTTTTTTATTTTACACCTACTACATATAGCGTATTTAAAATAACAAGATTTATTTCCGGTGCGGTTCTGTCTGGCAGTAATAAAACTTGTAATTATAATTTGTACTCCATTTTAATGCTATATTAGTTAAGATCTGATGATGAAGTGGAATTTTGGTCATTGGAACTCTGTAATAGAACAATGCAATTCTTATTCGCTTCTTATTTTCGTAATCTTGCATTATTTTTAAATTAACTGTATAAAAAATACTTGTCAGGGACTGTTGTCAATCTTGGTCGTATTAGCGATACCAACTCTTCTACGCGCATACAAGAATCCCTACTATGCTCCGGGAAGATCGGTGAACGTGCACCTTTTTGAATGGAAGTGGGATGACATTGCCATTGAATGTGAAAGATTCCTGGGCCCCAAAGGTTACGGTGGAATTCAGGTACTTACAAATATTTTAATACCAAGATACATCTATATAATTTGTTTTAAAAACAAAATTGAAAATAACTAGTTTTTTTCTTATTATTACATTTTATATATTATTAAATTCATAGAAAAATTATTAAAGCTATTTTGTCTTTTATTTTTAACTCCAACTAAGCAATTTAAATGTAGATTACTACTTATTAATGGATTAGTTGCCATTAAACATTTTTATTTTTCTATGAGTAAAATGGAATACCTAAAAAGGTTGCTTATTTTTGTTCATGATTATTTTAGATTTCTCCACCGAATGAGAATGTAATACTAAGAACGTACAACCGACCATGGTGGGAACGTTACCAACCCATATCATACCAACTGGTAACAAGATCGGGAGACGAGAGACAATTCGCGGAAATGGTGCGTCGTTGCAATGCTGTTGGTGTAAGGTAAGATCCTTCTTGTTTGAACACCACATAATTATAAATCGAGCAGTAAGACTACTTTTACTGATATTAGATTTCATATTTTATAACAATTTAAAACATAAATTTATATATAATAATTTTCCTGAAGGTCAATACATTCAATCATTATCTACTTAATTTTATTTTTAAGGATATACGTAGATGCTGTTATTAACCACATGACAGGTGAACCTCCTGAAAATGTGGGTACTGCTGGTAACACCGCAATATTTAGAGAATGGTATTATCCTGCGGTACCATACAGACAAGAACACTTTAACTGGCCACCATGCGGCATCGATGGTGAAGATTACGCTACTAATGCTTGGCGGGTAATATTTGATATTCAATTAGACATCATTGTTCGCTTTTTTAACCCCTTAAAGTTCATACACAGTCAATTTACCAACCTCAATACTCGCCTTGCTTAGATAAAACAACGATGGAAAAGTTATACCGAAATCGGTTAAGTTATCCGAAATTATTTATGGACAGCACGAGATAATAAAATTCAATAATTGTAACTTGTAGGTTCGTAACTGTGAGCTCGTTGGCTTAAAAGACTTGGACCAAAGTCAGGAACATGTCAGACATATGATTGTTAATTTTATGAACGAACTCATAGACCTTGGCGTTGCTGGTTTTAGGTAAGAAATAAATACAAATATAGGTGCAAATGCTAATTATGGAGCTAAATTAGAATTTTGCGTCCATAGTTCCTCCAGGATAACGTCATTTGATTTTACCTTTACTTAGAATTGATGCAGCAAAACACATGTGGCCAGAAGATTTAAGAATTATCTACGATAGACTGCATGATTTAAATACGGAGCATGGATTTCCACAAAACGCCCGCCCCTACATTTACCAAGAAGTTATAGATTATGGCGGAGAAGCCATTAGTAGAGACGAATACACTCCTATAGGCGCCGTCACAGAATTTAGATCTGGAATGGAATTAAGTAACGCTTTTAGAGGAAATAATGGTCTGAGATGGTTATCATCATGGGGTCCACAATGGGGATTGCTAGCGTCTGAAGATGCTTTAACCTTCATAGATAATCATGATAATGAAAGAGGTCATGGAGGAGGAGGTGGAGTTCTGACATATAAAGAATCTAGACCTTACAAAGCTGCGATAGCTTTCTTGTTGTCGCATCCTTATGGAGAACCCCAAATTATGAGCAGTTTCGAGTTTTGGGATTCCGAAGTTGGACCCCCAATGGACAGTAATCAGAATATTATTTCTCCTTCCATTAATTCGGTAAGTAGGTAAATAATTTGACGCGTTGTTATCATAGTTTTTCAATAAAAACTGGAGTATAAATATTATAAAATAATTTTTGAAGATAAAACTAGATACTACATATTATTATCGACTCTAGTCCTGAGTTTATGGATTGTTCTTGCGGTGATCATTACTCATTTTTTACGTCATAATCATTTTCTTTAGTGCTATATCATAGTTCGGTTGATTATTATCGACATTAACAGAAATACATTTTTTGCTGGATCATCTGTATGAGTTTAACTAAATTTTAATGACGTGGGAGATGCAGGAGTCTTGTGGATGTTTGGATACGTCAGCCATATTTTTTATCCCACAAACACCAAGTCCAGGACATATTATTTAAAATATATCACGTAGAAGGTGGGAAAGAAAGAACTTTGCTTTCTTTTCCTGACATGGGAAATGGTGCCATGATGGAATAACAAATTTTTGCTTACTTCATACTTCAGTAGCCGTATGGGCTACAGGTAGAAATGTTAATTGAATTTTTATAGGGTCGTGAATTGAAATATTTATTGAAATATATATTAATTGAAATCTACACCGGATGACTTCTGCGTTGTCTCCGGCGCTGCGAAGAGGGTGGCCCCTTCGACTTTGAGCTAATCTCCTAGTCGGTTTCCATGACAGAACAGACAAGTTATACAAATAATTACATATATTATTTATACTGTTAGTACATTTATATACTAAGATAAGACAAGTGAACTAGACCAATTTATTAAACTATTATCTATATCTATACACTATACTATTATATAAAGAAGTAAAATTTGATTGCTTGTATGTTTGTTTGTTTAGAATAGTGTCTAAAACTACTGGACCGATTTTAATCATTCTTTCGCCAATCGAAAGCTACGTCCTTTCCGGGTATTATAGGCTATGTGGTGTTTCCATATTTATAATAATTATATATGGCCATTTAAGTGTCATGAAGTGGCCATTTTCGAAATCGGAGATTATTTTTCAAAGTAATAAACTGATATTTCGATAATTATTTCGTTGATAGATAGCTACACTATTTCCGCATATATAGGTAGTGCAGTGTTACCATACTTTGAAATCGATAAATCATGGCCATTTTGTTCCAACTGTACCAATTTAAAACATTCTTGCTCTGATAGGAAGCTACACTATTTCCGCGTAATATACGCAGTGCAGTGTTACCATACTTTGAAATCGATAAATCATCGCCATTTTGTTCCTACTGCGCCAATTTTGAAAAGTTAGTGAGAAGCAATTATTACAATATTTCTGACGAACAGAGGTGGTGAAGTGTTGCCAAATGCCACGGTTTTTTATTGAATAAATTGATCGTTCAGTTCGGTTCGTTCAAACTCAAACTCAATTCAAACTCAAAATATTTTATTTCAAATAGACTTTTACAAAGTACTTTTGAAACATCATAATTGGTCAGTTAGTCAGTTCGTCTGAAGCTAGGGCCAGTTCGGGGAGCAGTTTTCTGCTGAGAAGAACTGGCAAGAAACCCAACAGTCGCTCTTTTCAAATCGCCATTGTTTACAAAATTCTGATTTACAAAAGTACAATCAATTAGCTGAGCATCAACGTCATTTTGATTCCAAGCTTTGTCATCGTTCATGTAATTCTGCACAGACTCTACGGAGTAGTACGCTTTATGTATTAAACACTTTTTAATGTGAGTTTTAAATCTCTGAAGTGGCAAGTCTAATATATGCTG